>CANSZD010002223.1:0-139533 GCA_947648045.1 Beta corolliflora | reverse complement strand
ACCGCCTTCAAAAGCTATATACAAACCGTATCTTACCGTCTCCATCAAAGTCTACTTCATAAACACCGCCTATCATGCCTTCACCAATAAGATTCCAACTTATAAACTAGCATCATCTCTGCTTAAAGAGCAAGGACTAGAAGGAAAATCTCAAAAACATTCAAAGTACGCTACATACCCCATCCTTCGCTGACTTCTAAAAACAATCTTATGATTGCAAACCTACAATCAAAATCTGTCAATCTCTCTCTCTTTTATAGGCCAAATTCATTCTTGAGATCTTCTAGTACCTAAATGCAAGCTTTCTGGATAAGACCATCACACATCAGTCGTATAACAAATGTCAGCTTTCAATGATATAGTCATAACCAAAGTTAAGGTCACACCTAAAAACATCCTAATGCTTCCTCACTGCTTAGAGCTCAAAGAGTGCAAATTGACAGACACCACCACAGTTGGTAAGGAGATAAAGAGATTAATTTGTAAAAGAACAAAGCATGCCATACTAAAATTACATCGAAAAGCAATACACAAATGTATGATTCGTGGAAATAAATCAAAAAGTTATATTTCGGGAATTAGTAAATGGGGATTTAGATATAGGTATGGTGTCTAACTAACGTGTGTGTGTGTGTGTGTGCCAAGGTATGCCGCGGTGTGTGATAATGTCAGGATAAAGCGACAGTCGCAACACATTTACCACTTTAGGGGCAAATGGCAAAGAAATGGAATCATAATCACCAAGGACCGGCTAAACAACCGAGCTAATCATTTAGGGACCAAAGAACTTAGTAATGGATCAATTGCACTTCAAACTTTGTGTAGACATGAAAAATTTAAACGTTCTCTCACTCTAAAAAGTAAATCTTAATAAAGAAAACTATATTTTCTTCTCATGAAAAGAACACTCCTCATTGTCTTCTTTGCCAAGAGTTAACGGCTTTTAGATACTACACTATTAAGAACTACCCTAATTTTAAGGAAACCCAATTCCTTTGACAATAAACAACACCTTGGGGCAACACTCGTAAAATTACTTGCGTTCTCACACGAAATCAAACAACCCATAGGAAAACTCAACAATGATAGCCCAAAGTAGGATTAATTAGGTGAGATCTTCCATCCCATTTCAACATCTCATCTAGTGTCACAACTATTTCTCATCTTGCCATATACACCACCCTAACTAGAATTAGTAAACTCAATTAATTTTACATACATAAGATCACGAAATCGAAAGGGAGTGCGACACGAGGGTAAAGCGCCTACGACCTTTTACAATACATACACCATTTTCCTTTTGGATAGTTCATGATACATACACCATTTCTCTCTTGGATGTTTCACAATACATCTCATCCCCCCTTAAAACATAATCACGTAGGTTTGAAATGCAATCAGACCCTCTCTCACCTGCTTCCCTTGGTTTGTGTGCCATAGTAGAGAGATGGTGCAGGGCATTGTGAAACAAAGAGGTAGTATACAACATAGAATAAAAGAGGCAGACCCAATGTTCTAACATGGCGAAGTGATTGTTAAGAATCAACATAACTTATCATCAAGAAGACTATTGTTTCTGTAATTGATAGTAAAAGGCATCCAATTATGTAAGGTTCGAAGCGACCGATACAAATCATGCCGCAATTGAACACCAATCTAAAATTTAACAGAATAATTCAATGAACAACTTACATTATGAATAGAACTAAATACTTCCTACATTATAATTCAAATAACAAACCAAAAAGATCGCAAAAAAGGATACTGAAATATGTACGCATCCACTCTCAACCCGACATTCTAGTAGGATCACTTTCCTGCTTCTCTTTCTCTCTTAACCTTTCACGAAGATCTTGAACAAAGCTTAGTAGAAATTTCTAAATGATGTTTTTATTGATATATGACAAAAAATGTTCAAAGATTAGTTTGTTGGATAGTCTTTATTCTTGTTTCAAATATTGAATCATTCCTTAAGAACATCCGTTATGTAATTCGAACACATAATAAGAAACTCGCATTGATATAATTGCGAGAACACAAGATCCAAATTGCCCATGACACAAAGCTTTCAGATAATTTCGGTGCAAGCCTCAAAAGATCGCATAAGTACCGCTTGCCAGGAAAGCTATATACAAAACTGTATCTTCACAGTCCACCGGGAAGTTGACTCTTCATAAACACTGTTTATCATGCCTTCACCACAGAGATTCCAACTTATAAAACTAGCATCATTCTAGAAGCTAAGAGACGAGGACTAGAGAAGGAAAAATCTCAAAAACATTCGAAAGTACGGCCACCCCATCCTTTGGACTTCTAAACAATCCATAGATCAAACCTACAAATCAAAACCTGATCACTCTCTCTTTTTCCCTACTTCCATGACCTAAAATAAAAATACAAAACACATTAAACATTTCGGTATCGTGCCACATAACATAATATACCTCCAATGGAGGAATAACAAATGATCTCCCTCGAGGATAAAATAATTATTCACCATGCTGCCGCAAGGATTTTGCATATGAGTCCATATTTCTCTCTCGATCAATGACTCTCTTGACCGGCCACAAGGATGGAGGTAAAAAGAAAGCCCTAATTTACTATATTCTACGAATGAAGACCGGAATTTCCGTTATTTGGTGGGACCTCTCTTAATCCTTACATCAATTATAGAAAGCCAAACAATCTATCGACCCAATAAGATTAATTAATGCCTTAATGAACTAAACACCATCTAATTGAATGCAATATTTTGACATTAGTTCGAACTTTCAATTCTTAGTAATACTATAGTTTAAAAGGAATTACTAAATTTAAGCATTGTTATTTTAAGAATTCGTAATCACAACATAACTTGTTGTTAATTTTTACAAAGCCAATTACACGGGAATCGTATCTTGTAAAACAATAAACCAAACAAAATCCATGGTCGCGATTATAAGACTCCATTTGTTGAGCTACTAATCGACCAAGAACACCAGGTCCAACAATTAGCAAATCATTCTCACCAACTTCCACGGATGATCTTTGTACTGAAATTATCAAAAAGAAAATCAAGTAATTTTCTCTCTTTCTCAATTCCATACACAAATTATTTAAGAACTCCTTAAAATTAAAGGAAAAAAAATCGCATTTTGAAATCAAAACATGAAATTTGGAGAGGGAAGAAAGGATATTACCGATGGTGAAGAAGAGGTTGCTCGGATAGTGGACGCCATTGAACGACGGATGAGAAGAATAAAGCGCTAGTTAGGGTTCGAAATGCAGCGGCGAGAGGAGAAACGAGGAGGGGAGAGAAAAGGAAGAAAAGGTAAAGGAGATACCGCTTATATTGTGAAAGCGGTAGAGTGGCAGAACAAAACCCTTAGAGGTGTTATACTTATTAATGGCGGTGAAGGGGTCGGAAATGCCAAGCCGTTTATAGAGTAGGAGAAATCATAGAGCCGCCATTGGAGAAAACATTCTTAAACCCTCGTTTCGGTGGCGGCGACACAACGGTGTCGACCACCTCCGAACCCAGGACCGCACTACCACGACCTTTCCTCTTCTTCCTTGTTTGGTTGCATGGGTGATTTTCGCTGATTTAATGAACAAGTCGAGGAGAAGGATGTGAGCGAGAGAAATCGGAAAAAGGAGATATAGGGGAACCGGACCTTGCCAGCGAACAACTTGAAAATGGAGAGAAGCGCGGAGAATCGGTTGGGAGTGGAGAGATCGAGAGATGGGCGAAGAGAGGTGGGATGGAGGGTGGGGAGTGAGAGCGGAGATTAGAGACTTAGCGAGACAATGCGGAATGGGCAAAATGCGCGATTAAAACAAAAATTAAAAAAAAAAATTAAAAGAGTGCGGTGAGCCCATAAACGCCGACCCTTTCTTAAGGTTGCAGATACAGCCCAAAACCGCATGACCCCTTTATAAAAAGAGCTGCGGTTTTGGGCTAACCATGACCCTTCACTATTAAAGGTGCGTTTTTAATAAACCGGGCCCTTGCGGCTCTACCTGACCCTTGCGTTTTCCACTAGTGTTTGGAAGCCATTTAGGGTTTAGGTGAAGAAGATGAAGATGGCAGATTTGTGTAGAGAGAGAAGAGCAGTTTTCGAGAGGTAATGGTTTTTGGGGTAAATGGGATTAATTGTCGTGTAAATTTTGGTTTGATTTGATGGGTTTTTATTTGGGGCGGAATTTATGGGGGGATTGTGAAGAGGAATTAAATGTGGCTTTTCCTTCCTTCCTTAAATTCGGTGAATGATTTTAGTTTTAGGTTTGTACATGAATTTGGTGAGGCGTTGCCATTAAAATATTTGTGGGGGATGAATGAAAGAGGATAATAAATGGAAGAAGAGAGAATAAAATAAAATAAAGATAATATTTACGTGGAAAGAAAGAAAATAGTAGATTGTGTGAACTCATGCATGTAACATGTTCAATCTATATGCACTGCCAACCTTTCTATTATTACTCAAGTATATGCATGGACATATAGGGGAGTATTATGAAGACTAATATGAGTCCTTTACAATGAGCAATGTAATGAGTGATTAGGTTCACAAAATGTTCTTGGCCACTTAGTGTAATCTTCTAACTAATGGTTTTATTTGAAGTAGCACACTCAATGAATTCTAATCATCCCTAGCTCTAGCGAATTTTCTCAAATTTTCTCTCAGGAAGTGGTTTAGTCAAAATGTCAGCTATTTGATTTTCGGTTGGACAAAATTCGACTTTAAGAAGACTTTTTTCTACATTATCCTTAAGGAAATGATGTCTAATGTGAATATGCTTGACCCTTGAATGATGAACTGGATCCTTAGAGATACAAATAGTACTAGTATTATCACAATAGATAGGAACACACTTAAACTTAATGCCAAAGTCTCTTACTTGTTGCTTGATCCAAAGGACACAGGAACGGCATGCGGCAAGACCACATATTCAGCCTCCGTTGTGGATAAGGCAACGATATTTTGCTTCTTAGAGCTCCATGACACCAAGCTTGTTCTAGGTCTTGGGTAATGCACGATGTGCTTTTGGTGTTAACCAAGTCTCCGGCCATAATCCGCATCCGAATAGCTTACTACGTCAAAAACATCACTTGAGGATAAAACAAACATAAGTCATCGCTTCCTTTCAAATACCTTAGAATTCTTCTTAAGCTGGCTTGTTAAGTGAGATTCTTTGGGATTTGATTAGAACAGAAACACATAAACCAACACTAAAAGAAATATCGGGTCATACTTCTTGTTTAAGTAAAGTAATGAACCAATCATACCTCGATATTGCTTCTCATTTACACACTTACCATTTGAATCTTCATCTAACCTTGTTCTGTTCCTATGGGAGAGTGGTTGGTTTTTGAATGTTCAGTCCATATTTCTTAAGCGGTTCCTTGACATATTTTTGTTGATGGATCATTGTTCCTCTTTCGGTTGCTTGATTTGCAATCCCAAAAAGAAGTTCAACTCTCCCATCATACTCATTTCGAATTCACTACTCATAAGATCGAGAAACTCCTTACAAAGAAGATCTTTAGTAGCCTTAGAAAATCATATCATCAATATAAATACGGACTACTAATATGTATGTTCCTTTTGATCGAAGGAACAAGGTTCTATCAACTTTACCTCTTATGAAATCATGTGAAAGCGAGGAATTTTGACCACCTTTCATACCAAGATCTAGGAGCTTGTTTCAACCCATAAAGAGCTTTATCAAGCTTATAGGCGTGATTTGAAAGTTCCGAATTTTCAAATCCGGGAGGTTGTTCCACATAGACGTCTTCAATTAAAAAACCATTTAGAAATACACACTTGACGTCCATTTGGTACAACTTAAATCCCATAAAGGCAGCAAGGCAATCAAAATTCTAATTGCTTCTATTCTAGCAACGGGAGCAAAGGTTTCATCAAAATCAATACCTTCTTGTCGATTATATCCTTTGGCAACAAGTCGGCCTTGTGCCTTACCACGGTTCCATGCTCCCATCAAAGCTTGTTCAGAAAACCCATTTTAGTCGTATGACTTTACGGTTCTTTAGTTTGGTCTCCGGGTGCCATACCTTGTTCCTTTGGAACTCATTTAGCTCCTCTTGCATAGGCGTTGATCCAATCGGCCCTCCTTGAGTGCTTCCATATGGTCCTTAGGTTACGTAATAGATAAGAAGGCGTGAAAAGCACAAAATTCTTCAATTGGGATCTCGTTTGAGTTCCTTTTCAATGCCACTTATTCTCAATTCTAAAGGATGAGAATTTTGGTGTTTCCAAGGCTTTGGATCAATTCTCCTAGTTGCTTCTTGAGTTTCTTGAGGTGATTGATTCACTTGATCTTCTTCTTGATCGGGAGATCCTTGATCCTCTGAGTTCTTCTTGTAGCTTGTTCCTCGAGGGGATCGAGCACGGGGTTATCGAGGATCGGGAACTTGCTTCTTTTCTTTCCTGCGGGGGTTAGTTCCTCATCATTTTGATTAAACTCATCAGGGCGAGTCAAACCAATTTCAAAATTATCATTGTGACTTTGTTCTCTGGAGAGTTAGTCTCATCAAAAATAACATGGACACTTTCCTCGACACACATTGTTCACTTATTGTAGACACGATAAGCCTTACTACTTAAGGCATATCCTAGAAAAATAGCCTCATCACTTCAAGCATCAAACTTTCCTAAGTTGTCCTTTTTCCATTGTTATGTACAAAAACATTTACATCCAAAAACACGAAAATAAGAAATATTGGGTTTTCTTCCTCTAAGGAGCTCATAAGGTGTCTTCAAGATGATTGGTCTTAGCATGACACGATTGATGATGAAGCATACCGTGTTCATGCTTGACCCAAAATTCTTTGGAAGACCGGCTCTGCAATAATCATTGTCCTTGCCATATCCTCAAGAGTCCGGTTCTTCCTTTCGACTACACCATTCTCTGTTGTGGTGTTCCTTGGAGCTGAAAAGTTATGATCTAAACCTTCATTGCTACAAAATTCATCAAACTTAGAGTTTTCAAACTACGTACCATGGTCGAGATCTTAAATGCTTTAATTTAAAACCACTTGTTCTTTGAATCTTTTTAGCAAAGGTTAGAAATTCATCAAACGTTTCATCCTTACTATGAAGAAAAATAACCCATGTGTATCTCGAAAAATCATCTACTATGACTAATACATACTTCTTACCGGATCGGCATTGGATGCGTACGGGACCACATAAGTCCATGTGAAGAAGTTCTAATGGACTTAGTGTGCTTACCATTTTCTTGGATTTGAATGAGGATCTCACTTACTTGCCTTTAACACATGAATCGTAAACATCGTGGTTTAGTGACTTAATTGTTGGTAGACCAAACCACCAAGTCCTTCCCACTTAGTTTTTGCGGAAGGGACATGCTTGCACTGACCACATCGTTTGTGCCACGAAAAGGATCGGCTTTGATCACTTAAGCATGTGAGATTATTCCCGGGAACAAGGTTCGGAGTCAACCATATAGGTGTTCCCTTTCCTCGTTCCCTCAAGGATCTTGGTTCCTGTACTTTCATTGCTGACTACACAAGACTCATTAGTAAACTTCACTTGTATTTCCCTTATGACAAAACCGAGATATACTAAGTAAACTATGCTTTAAACCCTCGACTAAAAATACATTATCTATGGAATGTGACTGAGATTTACTAATCTTACCAACTGCTATAATGTTTCCTGTAAGACTGTCTCCAATGGTCATAGTTCCCTCCATTGAAGACCGAAAGTGAGAGAAATTTTGATCTATCTCCAGTCATGTGCTTAGAACAACAACCGCTATCGAGGTACCACAAGTTGTTCCCCCTCACTTCAGCCTCGTACCATAGCAAACTAGTTAGTGGTAGAAACCCATTCTAGCTTGGGTTCCATTGTTGGACTTGAGCCTTTCTTAATTTTCCAAACTTTGTTTCACTAGGTACGTGTTCCTCTTAATACGTTCTTCTTTGGTGGAACAGTCAGACACAATGTGACCACTTGTTCCCCACAGTAAGAACATATTTTACTACTTGGCCAGATTAACATATTTTTTCTTTTTGTTCCTCTTCTTGTGATTGAAACCTAGACCATCTCTTCCTTTATTTTGATACTCTTGTATCCATGTGGCTAGGTCGGGAAGATTGTTCCTTGAGGTTCCAGTTTCTTCTATAATACCAGATTCTCTTCAAAGATATTGTCATAATCATTTTTCAAATTTTCAAGATATTTCGCGGTATTAGATGAAGAGAGCTGCTCCTTCGAGGAACAAACGGTTTCAATTCCGCAGCGTTCCAAATTCAAAAGATAATTTTCATTTTTGACCTTTTCAAATGCATCTTGATAAGCTCTACTCTTGTCAAAAAGTTCAAAGAATCTTTTTTCAAGATCACATTTTAGTGAGTTAAGCCAATTTGAATGGTTCTTAGTGATTTTCAAGGCATTAGTTAATTGATCTCTTTTTTAGCATACATCCTTGTAATCATCTAAGGTTTCTAGTAAGAGTTTTATTAATTGGCTTTTATTCAGTGCCGCAAGTTCCTCTTCAATGGCATTGAGACTTACCTTGGGGTTTGATGATTCCTCTTTGTTCTCGATATTTGCCATGAGGACATAGATGGGCGGTTTCTTCCTCGGTTTGTTCTGCCCTCCTCCTGAGTCGAGCTCTCCCATGCTGCCACCATGGCTCTCTTCATATCATTTTTCGAAAATGATCTTTGTTGTTCCTTGCCCTTCTCTTTGTATCTTCCTTTAGCTTTCTCGTTTTCCCATTGAGGACATTCCTTGATGAAATGATCGAGGCCTCCACACTTGTGACAACTTAGCTCCGTTGGTTTCTTGGTAACCTTTCCTTTGTAGTTCTTGTTGAAGAACTTCTTGAATCTTCTAACAATCATTGCAGCTTCTCCATCACCCGGTTCGAGTCTTCTTGTTCCTCGGACACGAGGGTCGAGCCTTAGGCTTTGATGATTCGATTTCATGAGTTTTAAGGTGTAACTTCATGGGTCATCAAGGAACCAGCAAGTTGCTTCAATGTTGAACGTTGTGAAGTCCTTGGTTTCCAACGGTGTCGTTGTCTTGGCCATCCATTTTTCATCTTGTGGTAAACTCCTTAGTACCTTACGGACTGTTCCTCCGGAGAGATTTTCTTTCCCGAGATTCAAGTTCGTTTATAATGTTTGAGAAGTGAGTGAGCATATCTTGAATAGGCTCCTTTTGTTTCATGTGAAACAATTCGTACTTATGCATGAGCATATCGATCTTTGATCGTTTCACTTCGCTTGTTCCTTCATGAGTAATTTGAAGGAGTTCCCACATTTGCTTTGCGATCTTCGCATCCCATGACTCGATTGTGTTCATGGGGACCAAGATCGCAATGGAGTAGCTTCTTGGCCATGTTGTTCATCTCCATTTTATCGAAATCCTCTTTGTCAAATTCGGCAAGGGGTTTAGGAACCAACTCCCCTTTCTCATTCTTCTTTGTGACTTCAAAGTCACCGATTTCAATTACCTTCCATACTTGGTAATTTTCGGCTTTACAATAAATATCTCCATACGGTTCTTCTAGTATGGATAATGTTTGCCATTGAACATAGGTGGGCGTTGAGTTGAATACCCTTCATCCGAGTTTTTCTCCGTCGTGTTCATTGTTCCAGGTACAATCTCCTCGGTGTTAGGCGATTCCGGAGGTACTAGGCTCGACACCAATTGTTATTCTAGTATGAACACTAGACCAACTACAAGAGGGGGGTGAATTGTAGTTGAAGAGAAATTTTTGATTTGTAATGCGGAATTAAAATAAACTTAAAAGTAGAAAGAGACAAGCACACAAGATTTTTACAAGGGAAAACTTCCCTAGACCCAATAGGAAGAAAAACCTTGACCACGAGGGATTTTGACTCAAACTCTCTTTTACTATAATAGTCCAAAAGACTCTATCTTATACAACCTATTAATGGACCTTCTCTCGTTCCTCTAGGAACTTGTTCCCCCCTCACTCGGTTCCCCTGAGCCGATGACACTCACTCTTGACTTCACTCGAAGTCTTCTCTTTTCTCTTTCTTTCTCTCTCTCTTGAATACAAGAATATTCTCCGAATTTTCTCTCACCCACACACTATGAATATTACAATAATAAGTATGTTGAATTTATGAGGAAATTACAAGAAAAACTTTCTAAGTATTGATTGTCTTTTTTGTGCTTGAAAGTTCTTAAGTTTTTTTCTTCGAATAATCTTCCTCTTATATAGTTCTTCGCAAATCTTCTTCTCCTGGTCATGTTGTACTCCATGTTCTCCTCAAATAGCGTGAGTGGAGTAATGGGAATCATGGCACGATTTTATTGCATATCTCCATAAACATTGCAACGGTAACTAACCACCTTCACTATCCGTTAGTGGACCAACTTCCAGCAAGTAATGCGCGGGTGAATCAAGTTAGTTGGAGAGCTTCAAGGAGGTAGCTCCACAATTTATGCCACGCAATCTCCAAAGCGATTTTCACGCACAACAACAAGCAACAATATCTAATAACTTTGAGAATCTTTTATTCAAAGATTCTATGTTATTAAAATATTAAACATACCATATGATAAAAATTCAAAGTGCATAAAATAAATATCTTGACTTAGATTAAATAATTAATCTTTCTCCACAAGATATAAATGCAAAATGAAACATTACATTATTTTTGGTATTTTATAGTTTTCGCAAAATAAAAACTATATAGTAAAAATTAACCTAAGTATTTGGCATCATCAAAACATAGAATACAACAATATCTTTTATTATACATTAGTAAAGATTATAACGATTGAATATTAATAAACTACTAATTGAGACGAATTAAACAAGACCACACATGATTATATTTTTTTCTTATAAATTGAAAAAAATTGAGAAGATTATCTCTAATTAGTATGAATAGTGTCAAGATTCCAAGTGAGAAAGGTAAAAAACAGAGGGATTATTAATTAAACAATCTTCCACAAAAGTTACTACTTCTCTTTCATCGAATTAATTTGCATAATCTACATTGATATTTTATCAAAAAATAGTATTGACTTCCCGGAAAATTTGATTTTCTCTATTATGAGGCACCGAAAATTTTGAATTATGACATTTATATCAACTTCAAGACTAAACAATACTTAGGTCTTAACTTGTGGGAAAATTTGATTTTCTTCCCCATGTTACAACTAATACGGAACTGAGGAAGTATCATTCCAAATAAGTTAAGGGCATGTTCTCCCCAACTTATTTTCAGTTCAGTTTAGTTCAGTCCAGTTCAATTCAGTTCAGTTCAGTTCCTAAATTATTATGCCGAAGAGAACGGGCCCTAAGTGTAGTTAAGACCAACAAGAGTATAAGCTCATTCCAAAATGAATAAGCTAAATTCAGGGCCAAATAGTTAAATAAGATGAGGGATTGAGGGCTTAATAAGTTAAAGGTTCTTCAAAAAAGTTTTGGTAAGTGAAAATCCAGTGATAAAAAAATTAAACACACACTAAAATAAGTTGTAGCAATGAATATAGAGAAAAATTGCATTTCAGGCTAATACCATATAAAGTTACCCTATGATATTAGCAACTTCACTCACTTATCATAGTAGTTACTCCCATCATTCTTAAATAGTTACCGTGTTTGACTTTTCCATTTTTATCATCAAACTTAAAGTTACATCGCATATTATCCCCAATAAATATATTATATATCAAAATATTACTCCCTCAGTTTTAGAATGTTGTTCCTAAATTAAGAACCATAAAGAAAGGGAGTAATACTATAAATTAAGAGAAAAGTACTAACTATAAGAGAGAAATTCCAAAATATAAGAGAGAGATTGCAAAAAAGTAGGTTTTAACTCTATTTCTTCCCACATTGTCTCTAATAAGAACTCAAAGAAATGGAGGAGGTATGACCTAACTCTGGATAAATTTAACTCAATGTATTGTTTCAATATTTCAAAGTTAGATAATTTTTTTTTACTAGGATTAATATGTAATTAGAGTCTAGAGATAGTAATAAACAAAGTTATAATGCAATGTAAAAAAGGCTAAGGAACACTTGAAGGGAAAATGAAGAGAGATAAAAAGTTAGAGAGAGAAGGTCTGACCCCAAGTAAAAACATAACCCAAAATCCCCAAATTGAAAACCCTAGCCCCCAAAAAGTTACAGATCGATTCAATCTTCAGAAAAATGCTCATTCCCAAGGTAAATCTTCCTTCCAATTCTTCTTTATTCTAGTTGTTCTTCTATTAGGAGTGTCTAATTTGGTAGTAGGAAGTGATTATGAAGCCCTCTTTGTTAGTAAAGAAGAGCTAGAGTTACGCTTTTCGCCTCCCCTAGTTGGTTTAATTCCCCCAAATTCGGTAGTATATATTAGCAGTTCATCATTAAATTTGCCTCGGTATAACTGGAAGTCTTTCTCTTGGATGAAGGGTTTCGATATTTTCTGCTTTAAGTACAAAATAGGTATAGGGGCTAGGGTTTTCTGCTCCAGAGCATTAATGGCGAGTTTTGCTTGTGGCTGCTCGTTTGTGAAGGAAAATCATCATTTCAGCGTGCTTTGTGAGAGGTACTGTTGTATTTCGAGTGTTGGCTTGGTTTTTATCGATGGGAGAGTTCATGGTAGCAATTTCTTTCCTGCAAATGCATTAATTGTGAATGGATTGTTCAGCCCAAAGTGGAGTTTTTCTTCACTCATTCCCAGCAATAAGGTAACATTCCCCTTCTATAAAAGGGGTACTCAGGTATTCAACTCTCCCACATCTTCCCCTCTTATCTCGCATTTACTAAAATTCTCCTAAACTGCAAGTCTTGTTCTGTTTATTTATTCCCATTAATGATGGAAAAGCCAAAAAAATTTAAGGATGTTACGTTTAGAAAACCCTAATTCTAAAAATTATGAGTTTGAGAGTAATTCCTCCTCTAATGTATGTGTTAACAATGTTGGGCCATCTGAGGTCCCCCCTCTAGTTGAGTTACCTGTTATTCCCTCTGGTGGTGGTGTTTCTCTTGACCCACCTCCTCCACCTACATTTCCAAAGGCTGTTGTCCTTGATAACCTTCCCCGGGTGCAGAGCTTGATATAGCTGAACTTTCAAAATCCTGCCTCATTGGTAAGATGTTAGCTGCCCCTATTGATCTGCGTACAATTATAGCAAGGTCCACAGCTGATTAGAGGTTTGTAAAGGGAGACATAGATTACCTTGAAATGGGTAATAACTGGATCCTTCTCCGCTTTACAAACCCCCAAGACTTGTCTCTGGTTTGGAGTGAGCGTCCCCTGGCATATCCGGGGTGATTTGTTTGTCATATACCCTTGGAAACCATCATTTGATCCCTATTTGGAAGAGATCAAATGGGTGGATCTTTGGGTTAGAGTCCCTAGACTCCCAACCGAGCTAATGAACTTTGATTCTATAGCTAATTTATTTCTTTGCAAATGATATTGGTGCTTTAATCAAATTAGACCCAAGGTCCCTGTGTTAAGGAACAAAATCGGATTT
Source organism: Beta corolliflora (assembly GCA_947648045.1). Classification (NCBI taxonomy): domain Eukaryota; kingdom Viridiplantae; phylum Streptophyta; class Magnoliopsida; order Caryophyllales; family Amaranthaceae; genus Beta; species Beta corolliflora. Next base: position 126,049 of record CANSZD010002223.1, on the reverse strand, counting down.
GCAAGGGCTTGTATGAAGGTGGATATACAAGGACCCTTGCTTGAGTTTCTTGAGGTAAGTCGTAGTGGTGATTTAGTCCATGGTTATGTTGTGTGGTATGAAGACTTCTCGTCTGGATGTTCTTTTTGTGGTGATCTTGTGCATTTGATTGATAGTTGTCCTCTTCTTAACTCTCCTAAGAAAAGCTTTCTTTGTGAAGCTTGTGAAGAATCCTAAGCAAAAAAGTTTATACCAAGCTTTAGCTAAAGGTGTAGGGACAAGATTTGCATGATACCACTGCTTTGAGCAAGCACAAGTGGTACATGCACAGTCCAAACACCTTGGCAAAAAAGCTCCCGGTTCTGTCCCATTCAAGAAAAGGTTCAATTCTTACGGTAAAGGTATTACCGGCCATCATGCGAAGGGAATTATGATTGAAGAACCTTCTTCCAAGGTTCCTTCTTACGGTAAGAAAAATGTCCACGATTCGATCCATGCTAATGAGAAAGGGAAGGGGAAGCTTATTATAGCTTCTCCTTCTTTCTTCCGACTCCTCTAGTGATGATGAAGATAATGCAACTCCTCCGGTCTCCCCTCTTGTTGAGCCCCTGGTGAATGGAAGTGATCTGGTAAGGTTGCTCTTACGCCCCCTACTTCTCATGTTCCTCTTAAAGTATACTCAATGAAGAGCTTGATGATCCTAAGCAATATTTGCCTTTGAAGCGTGTTGTGGATACATTTTATCTTATTGATGATAATGATGAGTATGATGATCTTTGCCTTGATTGTTGTGAATGATCCTAGTGATCGAGATAGAGGAGTTTAACTCCTGGCGAGAAAACTCCTTTCACTCTCTAAACTCGAGATAACTCAATCATTCATCACATTGAGAAGATGGGAATGGACCCGGCCATTCCGGTTGAGTGTCATCTCGGACGGGCTCAACAAAAAGGAGGGTTGAAGACATGGAGGAGGATGATGCATCCTCGGCTCCGAAGAGGAAAAGATTTTAAAAACATTTGTTAGTCAAATGCTACTTTTTGTAAAATGTTATAAATAATTTAATGTTTGCCTTTTGGAACGTTAGGGGATGCCTAGTAGAAAAAGTGCATTAGCGAGAGGTCGAAGGATTTTTGTGACACTAGTAGTGTCAAAGTTTGTATGTTATGTGAAGTCAAATCTCAAACTCCTCCCTCTCAAATTTGTATTAGGAAATGTGGGTTCCATAGTTATGATTTCATCCCCACTTTGTTGGCTTTTCGGGGGATTATGGCTTATGTGGAAGAGTTGCAATATAAATCCTTTTTAGTTTAAATGTTGTTGCTAAAGCTCAAAGGTTTATTGCTTGTGATATCAATTTTCTAAATATTCGGTTTTCTTTTATTACCATTTTTATTTACGCCCAGGCCCAAGCATCCCATAAATCGAAATTTAGGAAGAATTGATTAATTATGTTTCTAGCTTATCTTCTCCATTCATTATTTTGGGGGATTTTGATGAAATAAGTAATCCCCAAGATAAAAGTGGTGGAGCCCCTTTTTAGTATTAATAGAGTAAAAATCATGAATCATCTGTTTAATAGTGTTAATTGTGTTGAAATTCCGTTTAATGGTCCAAGATTTACATGGAGGAAAAGCCTAGTAAGTAATGATAATTTATATGAGAGACTTGATAAGGGAGTTGCAAGTCTTGATTGGTTAGCCCAATTTCCCCAAGCCTACCTAAAACACCATATTTTTTCTTCTTCGGAGTCATTGCCAAGTAGCTTTAAATTTTTTTGCAAAAAGTGAGATTAAAGCACCCCCCTTCCGTTTTGAAAAAATGTGGTTTTCTAGGAAAGATTTTGACAACTTAGTTAAAAAAACTTGGTGTACTCAATTCATGGGGTCTAACATGTTTTGCCCGGTAATTAAGTAAGTGCAAAGCTCTTAAAGTTAAAGAAAAATTATGGAACCAAACCCAATTCGGTAACATATTTCGCCAATTGAGAGCTATAGAAGCACAACTTTTGGTATTACAACGAGAAAATTCTTGCTGATGCTAATCTTCTAGCGCCGTAAGATAAGCAACATATTTTACTTAGGAAAAGAATGAAGTTGTTATTTTTCTCGGAGGAGTATTGGAAACAAAAAGTAAAAACGTCATTTCTCACACGGGGAGACGCAAACACAAAGTATTACCATGCGCATGCTTCGATAAGACGTAGTCGAAATCGAGTTAGAGAGTTTGTTACTTCCTCACAAGAAAATATTACTAGCCCAATATTGATAGCAAAAGAAATTACGGAGGAATTTAGACAACATTTTATTTCCAATCCTGCTTGTTACTTTGAGGACTCAGACTTCAATCTTTTATCCCCAATTATTTCAGATGAGGATAATCTCTTCTTGACTAGTGAGGTAAGTGGAGAAGAAATTAAAAACGCGCTTTTTGATTTAGCACCGAGATAAATCCCAGGGACCATATGGTTTCCCTCCTTTTTCTTCCAAAAATCTTGGACTTTAGTTGGCAATTCGGTTGTTCGAGCCGTCGGAGCGTTTTTTTACTCGGGCAATATTCTTAAAGAAATTAACCACACTTTCTTAGCTCTCATTCCTAAAATAGAAAATCCGACTAATGCTAATCATTTCCGTCCCATAAGTTTATGTTCCACAATCTTTAAGATAATTTCCAAAGTGATCACAAATCGCCTAAAAAGCTGTTTTGGGGAAAATTATTCATCCCCTTCAAGGTGCATTTGTTCCGGATAGACTAATCCAAGACAATATTTTAATCGCCCATGAAGTCTTTCAATCTTTTAGAAAAAAACCCGGGGAAAAGAGGGTTGGATTGCTATTAAATTAGACATGGAAAAAGCTTATGACCGTTTGGAGTGGAAGTACATTCTTTCTACTCTTAAAAAGTTGGCTTTTGTTCAAAATGGGTGAGTTTGGATTAACGGTTGTATTTCTTACGCCTCTTTTTCAATGTTAGTTAATGGTATCCCCCGGTGACGGGTTTTTTTCCTTCTAGAGGAATAAGACAAGGAGATCCTTTTTCTCTCGTATCTTTTTATTCTTTGTCTTGAGCTTACGGCTAGGGAAATTTCGGCTACCGGTGTGTCAAAAGAGAAAAGGTTAGGGATTTCTATTGGCCAATCCGGGTGTGAGAATTCCTTTCTTAACCTTTGCGGATGACACAATGATATTTGCTAAAGCCAATGACAATAGTTGTAAACATATAAAGGAGATTCTTGACAAATACTGCACGGACAACTTGTGAACTTTCATAAATCGGCCTTTCGGGTCACGAGGGAATGTTTCTTGTCAAGAAAAAGCTAATTTTAGTGCAATTCTAGCCATGACGGAATCCTCTTCTTTGGGGGACTATTTAGGGTGCCCTATTATTGATTCCCGGGTTACAAAAGAAACTTTCGATTCGAGTCCTTTCCAAAACTATTAACCAATTGCCAAAATGGAAGGCTAATTCTCTTTCTCAAGCGGGCGATGCTGTTTTAATCCAAGCTAATTTGGCTTCTAAAGCCAACTTTCAAATGCAAAGTTTTTTTCTCCCCAAGCATATTCTTTCTCACTTAGACAAAACTTATCGTAATTTTTTTTTTTGGAATAAGGATCCCGACAAGAAAGCGCAAACCTTATTAGGCTGGGACGAAATTTGTAAATCTAAAGATAAAGGGGGCTCGCGTTTCGTAAGGGTGAGCCTCATAATATGGCTCTTCAAATGAAATTGCTTTGGAAACTAGTTAAAGATCATCCTAGTTTGTGGGTTGATCTAGTTAAGAAAAAATATTGTAAGAATAAAATTATTCTCACTCATTAAGTTTCTAAAGTAGCTTCTTAGCCCTTGGAAAAGTCTAATGCGCTGCGAGGATCTTTGTTAAAGGCCCGAGATGGCACTTGGGTGATGGTAGGAAAATTAACTTTTGGATGGACAATTGGGTGTTTCCTTAACCCTTTAGCAATGTCTTACAGTTAAACAATGTGTCTAGCACTTTGATGGTGGCTGATGTGATTAATTCTGACCACTCTTAGGGTCATTCGAAACTTTGCTCTCTAGTCCCCCCCCTCCTATATTGTTGATTCAATTTGCTCTTTGTATATTCCTACTTCGGGGTGTGAAGATGAGCTTATTTGGGGTCTCTCTCCTGATGGTGAGTACTCTGTTAAGTCAGGGGCTCGTTTGATCCAAGGAGAGTATAATTTTCACAATGAAGATGTGGATTTCAAGTGGATATGGAAGTTAGACGTTCCTCCCAAAATTAATTTTTTTATGGAAAGCATGTAATGATGGGCTTCCTACAAAAATTACACTCGAGAAAAGCCATGTTTTTCTTCCTCAGCATTGTGAGTTTTGTAATTTTCACTCTGAGTCTGCTACTCATCTCTTCTTTGAATGACCGCTCACTTTAGATATTATGCAGAGTTTAAATGGGGACTTTAATTGGCCTTTGTTGCCTCATAATTGTGTCTTAGATCACTTGTCTTTTCGCAGGACTTTGAATCTTTATTTGAAGGATTCCTCTATGGAGCAAATCCAAGCCTTTGCCTTTGTTTGGTGGTTTGTGTGGTTTTTTAGAAACAAACTTATTTTTAATAATGAGTCTTTTTGTTTTAGAAAAGCTAGTGTGTTAGTTTTCAACTTTGCTTCTAGTTGGACTAAAGCAAAGCAGGAAGGGTGTGTGAAGTCCAGTGCCTCCCCTCCCTGTGGGGAGCATCACTCTTCTTCTAGTATCAGGGCGGGGAGGAACCTTGTTTGGGTCTCCCCTTCGGCCTCGTTCATTAAATTAAATTTTGATGGGTTGAAACTTTCGAACGGTAATGCCGCTTGTGGTTTTGTTATTAAAGATGATAACGGGAGTGTTCTTCTTGCAGGTGCCAAAATTTTAGGTTCTTACGTGTTTATTTTGCAAGGTTGAAGCTTGGGGTCTAATTGAAGGATTAAAGGGAGCCTCCTCGCTTAGTATTAATAACTTACTTGTGGAAGGGGATAATTTAGCTGTTGCATGTTAATGCGATTAAAAAGATCTGGTCTACTCCATGGGAAATTAATAATATGATTTGTGATGCAGTGATCATGATGTCAAAGTTCTCTCTCTGCGGATTGAGCATTGCTTTCGGGGAAGTTAATAAGGCGGCGGATTTTATGGCTAACAAGGGCCATAATTACTCTTCTCTTTTGTATTGGTGTCCTCTTTATTGTATTGATTTCTCCATTATCATCCGCAGCGGATGTTTTAGGTTAGCTTTGACCAAATAGGGGTCATTCCTAAGTTTGTTTTCCTTATAAAAAAAATATAAAATAAAAAAAAATAATGCAATGTAAAAAAATCAAACAAGGCCGTGCAGCCATTTAAGCACAGAGGAGGGAGTAATAGTATGTGACCGTCCATATTTTTACACTTTATTGACTCAAATTTATAGTAGTAATAATACCAACCCTTACTGCTAGAGTGTTAGCTAGGTAAACTGAAAGAAACACCTACAAAGAATAAGATCTCCAAATCCTCAGTTCACAAGTACTGTACTAAAAGCTGAGCCCACATTTTGTGATCTTGTTTTTTCTTTTTCCCACTAATTCATCTCTTTCTTGAAATTCAGGCCCTCCTCATTCTCATTTCTTCATTATTTCGTTTGGATTGTATACAAGCACCAACGGTTTCTTCTGCTTCCCATTTTCGTGGTGGACTGTGGGCACTGGGCACCCCCTTTTTCCTTCTGATCTCCCTACCCTCACTCCTATGAACATTCTTTCCCTACCTATAACTCGAGTCATGATAACCTCATTTTAGAGGCGTACAAAATTATGTAATAAAAATATCTTCATCTATAGTTGGGAAAACCATACAACGACTCTATAGATATTAAATAAAAACCACTATTATCTATTCTTATCGTTTTCAAAATTTAGAATTCTTTTCACCAATAAATATTATACGAAAATTATCTTCCCATAAATTAAATTTATAAGGGGAAGAGAGAACGTACCGTTACAGCATACACTATCCCTCGTGGAACCCCTTTCCACTCTTTCCTTTTTATCTCTTATTTTTAATTTTTAGCAAGAGGAAAAGACAGGTGACTAAAGTTGTAGAGCTCTGTTGCCCAAAAGGAAAAAGTTGTAAAAGAGCTCTTTCTCTCCCATACAAAATTCAACCAATAAAATTTTACTCGGTGAGTGTCTCTCTCAAGTCTCAAGTGACAAGTCTAGCTCACTCTCCTAGTCTTCAACTTCCTTTCCCTCCTCTACCCCTTGCATTCACTCCTATAAAATGGCTTCAAACCCAAACAAAAATGAATTGCAACAAAAGATCTCCTAGCTTTCGTACTTACAGTTCCACCAAAATAGAATCAATGTTCTTATTATTACAATAATAAAGCCATCCTTTTCTACTATATTCCTACACAATAACAATAATAACAGTAATATATTCCCATACATATATATTTCAATTTCCAAAGCATATAATAACACCAATAATATAAGTAGTACTTCATATATATAGCAGCCAAAAATGAGGCTGTCTATGAAGTCATTTATACCTTATAATCTCCCATCTTCAGCCACACCTCACGTGTCCACTCAGCAACATTGCAGTATCACTACATTCACTCGGCAACTAACTTTCCAGTCTCAGCAGTCTCTCCACCACCAGTCTCAAACCAATTTTGAGTCCAAGTTCCTTAACCCAATCCAGCCCGCCCCCATTTCGCACCCGGCCTCTCCCAACGGTCGCGTTGCGGACCGTTGGGAAGAGTACATGGGTGTGAAGGACTGGGCGGGGATGCTCGATCCACTGGACGAGCATCTCCGCGACCAGATCCTCCGCTATGGGAACTTCATTGAGGCCACCTACAGGGCCTTCGACTTTGACCCTGCCTCAACTTCCTACGGCTCATGCAAGTACAACAAGAAGTCCTTGTTAGAGAGTTGTGGACTACCTTGTCATGGGTACCGGGTAACCCGTCATCTTCGGGCTACATCCGGGATACAAGTACCCGAATGGGCCCGATCCAGCTGGGCTGCCGCGCAGTCCAGCTGGATCGGGTTCGTTGCAGTATGCAACGACAAGGCGGTGATCAACCGCCTTGGACGCCGGGAAGTAGTGATCTCGTTGCGAGGGACCGCCACGTGTCTCGAGTGGGTTGAGAACCTACGGGCCACTCTAGCCCCGGTCCCTGGTCCCACAACGTTAAATAATGACAATGTGGGCCCGTGGGACCGGGATGGGTCCCAGGCCCCTATGGTGGAGAGTGGGTTCCTAAGCCTGTACACTTCAGGCACCGACATGGGGCCCAGTCTCCAGGATGCAATTAGAATGGAGGTACGACAATTACTTAAGCTCTATAAAAATGAGCCTCTTAGTATCACCATCACCGGCCACAGCCTCGGGGCCGCCCTCGCTACGCTGGCAGCGTACGATATTAAAACCATGTTCGAGGGGGCCCCGCTCGTGACCGTTATATCCTTCGGTGGTCCGCGAGTGGGAAACCAGAGCTTCCGGTCACTTGTAGACAAACAAGGGACCAAGATCTTAAGGGTGGTCAACCCGAGTGATCTCATCACCAAAGTACCCGGTTTTGTAATTGATAACAATGAAGAATACGTCAACAATATTAAAAAACCTCGTAAAAAACATAGGAAAATGATGCGTAATAGCAACAACAATAACAATAACAATAACAATAGCAGAAGCAGCGATAAGAATAAAGAACCGTAACGATGGCAGTAGTAGTAACGGGAGAATATGTAGCAGTAGTATTACTAGTGCTAAAAAATACACCCATTGACGAGATACTTCCCGAGTTGGATCCAAGAGTTTCGGGTGGAGGACACACATTGGTGGGTGTACGCTGAAGTGGGTCGGGAGCTCCGGTTAAAGTGTGAAGAAACGGAGCAACTACCATATTACTTGAGCAATATGAACGTGGCAAAATGCCATGACCTAAAAACATACTTAAACTTGGTGGAAGTGTGTCCAATCAAAGCTTTTGTGAAGAGGTCGTTGCAAAAACTCTCCGACCGTTGTAATAATAAGAACAAGAAAGGTGCTCTTGCTGTGTAGACAATTTTGACATAATTAGCTAAGGTGACCAACAACGATATTTTTTTTTTTTTGATGTAGAGAGAGCTATGACAATGTACATACATACATACATCCATTTTTGAGAGTTCAACATTGCTGTTTTTAAGTTGAATTTACACCTTCTTCCTATTTTTCATTTTTAAGTATTTAATTTACATTTTTAATTATTAGTATTTTTATATTCACTTATTAATAAAATCATAAAAAGTTTGTATTTTGTAAATGAACATTAAAATGATCAAATAACATTATTGGACATGATAATATATTTAATTTTTATATATATTTGAAATTACGGTTATATGAAGTTTTAACTTGAAGACTCAAATAAATTAATTAATTTGAGAGGGATGAAATATTTGTAAACACCGGTTTTTATACATAATGTTATTTGTAAATAAGGGTTATCTTTTACAATTTTAGACTACATAATTCCATCTATAAAAATGGTCCCATTTATTTTAGAATTAATGGAGGAATGACCTCAAAAGTAGTGTCGAAAACAGGACATACAAGCATAAAAACCTCATAAATTGCTACTGCTATAGGAAAAAAAAATATTTCAATATGATCTAAATGATCATATTGTTTAGGTTATGCACATGTGACAATAGCTTTGCTTCTTTCATATTATCACAACCGATGACACGTAATATTCCATTCCCTCCACTCTTGAACATGTCGTTGTTTCATATATATAAAGTACTCTGCATTATGTGTGTATTTTTCAAGGGTAAGATATATGATCCAACTGAATCTAGTTCGTACAAATTGATTCAGTTTACCCTTTTGAGGTTATATGCCCTTGAAATGGTACATACCAATAGCCCACTAGAATACCCCTTATAACCTCTCCCCCTTCTTCTTGGCGAGGCTTGATTTCGAGGCAAGCCTTCAATCCACAATGTGACTAATATCTGAATTACTTATGCATCTCCTTCATTATCGGCTGAAAGACGTGAAAACAATATCATCTACTTAGAACAAAAATAATAACAATTTAATGTAAAGTACTGCTATTTAGTGGCATAAGCATGTGTACATATTGGATCGTCAACTAACCAACATAAAATTTAGGTTTCTGAAAGAAATTGTTAAAATTAACAATATGATGCCCCTAATATTTTTTTATACTGTCAGTAATTTTATATATTTAGCTGAATATATATATATATATATATATATATTTGAAGCCAACATAATAAAAAGGAGATTTTTTAAGGAGAAAGAGAACTTAAGAAATGATATTGAAGCAATAACCTTTGTGAATCAATGTTTATTCTACGATAAGTTAAACTATGATAAACTCTTTTTTTATTGTGTAATTAAACTATAATAACCTTGGACGTGCCAATTAGTAGATTTTTTTATTGTCAATAATTTTCTAAATCAAATTATATTCTTAAGATGATTAGAGAGAACTACACATTCAAGGATCATGGGAAAAACTAATGAAGAACGAGGAGAAGCACCAAAGCTTTAAAGGGGCACTTTTCTTTCTTTTGATTGTAGTACGTGAGTGCATGCATAAAATAATTCTTGTAATGAAGGCCCAATTGGTAGCATTGAAAAGGCGATGTTTGTTTTATGCAGGCCTTTATAATTCACATAGTTGATCATAAAATATAGATTAATTAACGTTCTAGCCTTTATTTAATGGTCAAAACAAGCCCTATGATTCCCACAATTTTACGGCTGCATGACATAACACCGGCCATGAAACAGTCAGAATTTATGAGTACATGAAAACAACAGCCAATTACAGTCCACCGGCCATACCAAACATATAATCCGAGTATTTTCTTTTTTCTTTAAAGTGCCACATACCAAACCTTTTTATTCTTTTTTTTGAAAAAAAAGTCTATGTAAAAGTCTTACATAGACATTCGTGCACCAAGATGTCCAACTGCTTAATGGTATTAATTACTTATTAAAGTGTCATCGCCGCAATTTGTAGTCTAACAAAAATATATTGACTCAGAAGGTGATGATCTTGTCATCACCTACAAAAAAAATTTAGATTGTAGCCCCAAAATGTAGTTGTGTTGTGTACTCATATTTCTAGTGTGAAAACCAGAGGAGGCAATCAAAATTATTTTTGAATGATGAGTCCATAACTGTAGTTCTGAATGACATATATACCAGTTGGACTATATTTGAATTTATTGTCAATAACTTAGTGTAATATACGTCCACTTATGCTTGTCAAAGTACCTTCTAGAATATTAGACTATGTTTTGTTCAACTTATTTTAACTTATTTCAGAAAAAATAAGATAAGATAAGATCAGATAAGATCAGATGTTAGACAACACAATAAACTAGAATATAAGTTCAAATAAGATAAGATAAGATAATTAAGATAAGACAAAATAAGTTGAATCAAGCAGACCTTTAATATTTTTAATTATTTATCAGTTAAAATTATACTTCCTCCGTTCCAAAATAAGTGAAACACTTGTCTCAAAAAGCTCTCACATAAATGAGAGAAGTGTTTCACTTATTTTGAAACGGAGGAAGTATAGTTGATATTTTATAATGAATCGGCTAATGAACGTTCCAGGGTATTGCGTAAGAAATTATTATGTTCAATTTATAACTCGCCATGTTATTTATTAGTAGTTATTAAATGTGATCATACTTAGTTATAATAATGTTTAATCCCAATGCAAGAGCTTTTGTTATAGTTTCTCTTTGCTCCCTATCTATTCATACTCCTACAATTGGCATTTTCTTTAATAATTCTCGGAGCATTGATTCAGTTTTGCTTCCATCTGTTTCTTTTTTTTAGACCAGTTGGTCCTCCATTCTCTAGTTTCGCCCTTTTATCTTCTCTTTATCAAAACAAAGTGCAAAATTTCGAACAACCAAACAGAACAATGTGCAAATATGAAGAACAACCTCAATTTCAATTCATTGTAATAAGATATTATATGTAGCTTTAACCAGAATCCGAGAAAAAGGAAAAGTTTTGGTTACAACGATCAAAATGTATTCTTGTTATTATTATTTTTTTCGTTAAAACATAGTTACGTCTAAAAGTGGGTAACCAAAAGCTATAAAAGTTCCAATAAATTTCATAGGATACAACTCAAACTCAAAATGAGGTTATGACCTAATTAGACTTCAAACATTCACGATTTCTCATGGGGAAATTTCTTCCACCGAGGTTTGACATAATCTCAAATTCTCACATTTGGGGTATTTCTGGATACCCCGAACTTTGACTATGCACTCAAAATACCCTTACTATTGACAATGCCCTAACGCCGTTAGGTTTTTCTCTCTCTCTCCTCCCACCATCCTCCATTGATGAACCTCGAGCTTTTTCTCTCCCCACACCTCCCTGCTTTCTCTCTTATCCCAATCTTCATTAATTGTTATTTGCAAAATTAGAAACCGATAATTATGCTCGAAATAAAACATCAAAACAAAAGAATTTTTTTGTGTCAACAATATACCCTATTACATCCAAGCAGGATGCTTTGCCGTTTGGCAGCTCTGCCCAGATTCTAGCCAGCAACCATGAAGGGTTGTCAACACGCGTCCTCAGCAGCGGTACTCACCAATATCAATCGATGGCAGTCACAGCAAGCAGCAACCACTAGCAGTAGCTACCACTGCAGGACCCTAGCTGCAAATACCAGGCCAAAGCCCAGCCACCATAGTTCTCCCCTCCCTTCACCACATATCTGCGCCACCTTCTGCGCCCAGATTCACCGAATTTCGCCCGCCATCGTGGTTCCACCGTCGCAAGAAATTGTGGGCAAAATTTTTTATTTAATTTAACAAATTATAATCTCAATTTATTTTGTTAATTTAGAATTTGATGGATAATCTCTATTAACCACGAAATCAAACTGAAACTCAAAATTAGTGACATGAATCTATCCAAAAATTCAAGAAATTAATTAACAATGGAGGATGGTAGAGGGGAGAGAAAAAAGTTTAGAGGTTCATCAATGGAGGATGATGGGAGGAGAAAGAGAAAATTGAGGGAGAGAGAGAGAGAGAGAAACCTAACAATGTTAGGGTAACGTCAATAGTAAGCGTATTTTGAGCACAAAGTTAAAGTTTAAGGGTATCTGCGGAATTCCCCAAATGTGAGTGTAATGGGACTACGTCAAACTCGAGGTATCTAAGGTAATTTCCGATCCATTTCTTATTTTAACCTAGTTGCTCGCTCCAAATCTTTAAAAGATAGGATAAAGTAGAGGTGATCATGGGTCAGGTCGGGTTCGTGTCGGGCCATCCCTAAAAATGCCCATTGGTCGGGCCGAGAAGGGCCAAAATTCGGGCCAAATTTTAGTGCCCAAAGCCCGCTATTTCTGGCCAAAAATAGTGGGCTTTACGGGCCAAAATCGAACCGGACCGAATTTTAGACAAAAAAGTTATTTTCGACTTGTCCAAATCCCGTGCCAAAGCCAAAAAAATCGAGTCAGGCCCGAAACCGGGCCAAAAATTCTGCTCAAACCTGATGAAAATTCGAGTTGGGCCGGGTTAATTTGATCAGCTCTGGGATAAAATATAGACAGACCTCATAAGGATAAACCAATATAAGGTAAGATTTAAAGTCCTAACCTTCCAGTAAAGGGGGTGAAAATTGCACCACCTAGACCAAGTTGGCACGAAAAGTCAATCGTGGGAGCATATGAATATATGAGTAAATCAATCTAATGATTTATAGCGCGTCCCTGCTTACAATTTCCTCAGTGAAGAATGTCCTGAAATTTATGTTACATGCTTTTCCCAACATATCATAGAAAATTGAATCCTCATCTTCTCCCCCAGTTTTAGGTCAACTTGAAGCAAAGAACAGAAGAAAATAAGATACAAATGTGATGATGTCAATTCCGCCAACATCAAAGCTCCAAGGCAATTCACAGCACGAATTTTGACTCCAACCTACGTTCATAAACACCTCAGTTTGTTGTCCCAACATGTAATCAACAATATTTACAATTGCATCACCGAAAATGAGGGGTGTACGATTAATAAAGTCAAGGGAGACACATTAAATGATTAAATTACATTTCTCCTTCTGAAGGAGTGTTTGATTTGTAAAGTCTATTTATAACTAGAATTAACTCATTAATTAGAACTTTTAGTTTAAACTTTACTAAAATTATAAACAGATTATACTTCCGCTATTTTTTAATAAATACATCATATTGACTAGGCAGTAGGCACACTTATCGATGTAAAACTTTGACCATCAATTTATTGAATTATGTATTACTGAAAATTAAACTATATTATAAAAAATAAATTGAGATTAACCAACAATTAAAATAATACATTTATTTTTTACAAGTTAGCAACAAACATGCTCAAAGTTAATATTCAAATAGTATAAAAAGTCAATATGATGCATCCATTAAGAAACAAAGAAAGTATAACTTTTGCAATAGAAGTCAAAATCTAATATATACTCCCTTCAGTTTTTATGTACATCAAATTGAGTCATGTAAATTCCTATCGAGCAATATGATCACTACATATTTGTTATTTCTATAGGAACACTACAAGAGGGGGTGAATTGTATGTGTGGAAAATGAACGTAACTTTTTGCGGAATTATAAAACAATGAAAGGAGCAAGAGAAAGACACAAGAGATTTTACGAGGAAAAACTTCTTGGGCCCAACAAGAAGAAACAACCTCGACCACAAGGGATTTTAAACTCATCTCCTTCACTATAATAGGCCAAAACACCTCTGTTACAAACCTATTATCTTTCGGGTCACTCCTTGAATTCCTCTACAAACTCATGTCCCAACAACAGTTCCCTCTAACTGTTGTTCCTCTCGAACTTCACTCGAAGTTCCTTTCTCTTTATTTGCTTCACTCAAAGCCTCACACTTTACAGGAGTTCACTCAAACCCCTTCCCCAAACTCAAACTATAAGAGTTGTTCTCAACTCTTTTCTCAACTCAAAATACAAAATAGTAGAATGATAGAAAGTACTAATGAAACAATGAACTCATATGGTAATGAAACTTGGAACTTTGAACTTTGGTGGTACTGACTCAATAAACGTGATATTCAAAATAATACCTTTGTAGATTAATTATCACTTTGTCAGACACTCTTTGAAACTTAATTAGACATAAGTATTTATAGCAGTGATTAACTAGATAGAGGGATTAAATCATGTGTTAATGGTTAAACCATTTTCCCATGATGTTCCTCAACTTAAGGAACACGTTCCTTTAGATACCCATATACTCCACGATCTAATGAACGTGTGTTACTGTGTTAGATTATCTTTACTGCTTCCTTAATTTTAGCAACAACTTGAGCAATAAATATAAATCTGATTTAATTAGAAAATATTTTAATTAATAAAACCCAAATTAAATCCTTTTCTCAAAATAATATCTTTTAAAATATTTTATATCTAAAAACCGAAAAGGATTTATTTTCAATAAAGATAAAATCTTTCCCTTTAAAAATATTTTCCTTAAAATTAGATTTTTAACAAACACAAAACAGTTTCCTAAATTTTAGCCCTTAACAATTTAACTAACACATTATAACCGTTGCACCATATAATACTTGTCTAGTTCCTTTAATTTCGTTAGTTCCTTAACAGTGCCAGTTCATCAGTTCCTTACAAAGGAACTGATAAACACTATCTTATAATTTTAGTCAGTTCATCGTTTTAGACACATGTTTCCACTAACATAGTTCCATAGGAACAATTCCTTTATTCACAGGAACAACTCCATAGTTCCAATTCATTACCTTATGAAGATCTTTGTTTCTTACATAAGAAGCCTAATTACAGCATTATGTAACTAAGCTATTCTTCTCTTGGAGTTCTAACTCAAGAACTTCATTTTTCTCTTGGAGTTCCAACTCAGGAACTTCACTTATTATCTTTATAAAGCACCATTATTTATTCATGAACCTTGCACACATAAAACTTATGAACCTTATTAGTTATTACTTTAGTTTGTCATCATCAAAACCATATTGGGTCAACAATATTATATATAACACTTTTGTATGTCCTCGATATACCCCTTCACAATAGGGTATACTGATTTTATCATAATTTTGATTTTTTTATTTAATACAATTCTTCGTTGTACGTGAAATGTGACATCTAATGTAAATAAATCATATCCTTCATCAATCAACAAAATTACAGTAATAGACCAACAAGTAGTAGAAAAGCAAAAAAACTTGTATGCTCCAAAACTTTTAAAAAATATAAAATAAATTCCTTTATATGAGTAGAAAAACTTTCTAATAAATAGTGGAAAAACATACTTCCTCTGTTTTTTTTTTGTTCAACATTTATTTTTTCACATTTACCGAGACACTTATTTGAACGTTAATATCTCATATTGGGTGTAAGTAAAAATTATAAAAAATTGATATTTGGAATCATCGCATTGAGACGAATCTAACAAGACCCCACTTGACTATGTTTTCTCTTATATAATGGTGCGAGATTACTTAACAAAGTTGGTTGATGAATAGTTCCAAAAAGCAAATGTTGCAACTAAAAAAAACAGAGGTAGTATATTATAAACATTCAATTAAAAAATGATAGTAAAAGAGAAAATTGGGACATATCATCGTCGTTGAAAGCATTGACATTCCCTAAATTGATAAAGAGAATCTAGAAGGGAAAACAGTTGAAAGAGATCAGTAAACTAGGAGTGGTGAAGTTCAATGGGGACGCAGCTATGCTTGGTGCAGATGAGATCGGTCTCGGAGTGGTGGGGCGTGGCAGTGAAGGTGTGATTGTGGCTGCTGCTGTAGCTCGCTGCCGAGCTGGGTGGGATGTTGGGCTAGCTGAACTTGCTGCTGTCAGGCTTGCGGCTCTTACAGCTTGCAGACTGGGCTATGGGGAAGTGATCGTGGAATCTGATTCTTTGAGTGATGTGAACTGTGTGCAGAAGGATGATGCTGGATGTGCTTATGCTGGCCTTTTACTTGATGATATTAAAAATGTTTGCTCTTCTTTTTCCTCTTTCTCTGTGTCTCTTGTAAGAAGGAGTGGAAACACCGTAGCTCATTTCATGGCTCGTATTTTTCCCACTACGGGAATTGAGTGTATTTTTGTTGGAAATTATCCCCAAGGTATTCAAGCCTTGGCGGAACTTGATTTGATTTAATTTAATTAATACACTTTTCCCTTCCAAAAAAAAAAAAAAGAGATGGGTTTTAGATTTTCTTGATTTGTAATATAAATTACCTCTTTTAGCGAAATAAAGGGCTATAATATATCTTACATACTTGCAAACAATAAAATATACTCCCTTGTGTTTCTTTTGTTATATTCATTTTTTTTTTGTTTATTAAAAAGATTTTAAATAGGAGCACAAAAAAGAAAGAAGGAAATATTACATGAAGAGGGAAAAAACATACACCCAAATGCACATGATCATTTTATTGTAAACCATTAAACCCTTCCAGGGTTCTTTCTTTAGAAGGTTTTTGGATGGAAATTAATTTTAGGTTGTAAAAGAAAAGGTTTTTATGTACAACATACTCACTTTATGAAAAAAAAAACCATTACACCCATGCAATATTGTTAATGTGCAACTTTTATTCTAAAAGAAATAGAAATACGAAGCTAATATAAATTGCAGCAAGTCTTTTGTGCGGCTGGCCGCGTGCATTAAAGACAAACTAACTATATTAAGACGTAAGTAATCCATTTAATTTATATAAATAACCTCCTAATAATGGTAAGTAACCCCAAAAAAAGAATGTATACCCCCTCAAACTATAAATAATCCCTACTATATTGATTAGTAACCTCCTTAAATAAGTAACCCCATCAGGCCATCACACCATTAACTATAGATGTAACCAACCACATATAAGAATTTGTCTATAAATTAAGGTATTTTCCACCTTCCAGGCTTCCACACACACAAAATCACAGTAACACACACGGTAAAACTGACATGATTATATTTAAGAACGGGATCAATGTCCCTCGGAACATCTCATTTAGACAGAAAGCAAGAAACCATCCGACAAAATCATCATTTTAGCACATCTAACACAATCTCACGCACTTAACCTGAGTTCAACAAGAATATTAACGGGAAATTCATGTCAATAGAATTTAATTATTATTTTTTGTTTAATTAAAATAACTTTCTAGTTGACAATCCACTGTATTAGCTTTTTCTTTTTGATATTATTGTTCTGATAAATAGCACATCCATTGTATCTTCAGATACTAATCTGAGGTCCTCCTTTACGGCTAATTACAAATGATCAACTTTTTTGACTTCTAAAGCTCTTATAGAGTAAAATATTTACCTTTTAACAATAAATTGTTCTATACCTATGCATGCTTCACATCTTGTGAAATTGCAGTCAAACGATACGATCGTGCTTATGTTACAAGCTACATGCCACAAAAATGTGAAACATTCCACCAAATTTAGTTGCCAAAAGATGTATGTGGATTGACCAAGGAATTACTATTATATTTCTACTTTGAAACAAGGTCAAAGAAAGAAAGTAACATTGATTTTTTTTCAAACTTAAAAATTCAAATGTCATTAGTGACAAAGTGTAAATGTGCAACTATTACACGGGCATGTGATCCTACCCTGGGTAAAATGATGGTTAATGTACATTAATGAATTTTTGCAGCTGTCCATTCCAAGGTTTATAATTGAACTTCTAAAATCAAACACCATTAACCACATTCTCACAAGTCACAATTATACAAGAAATACGGAATCTTGTGAAATTCATTTCACGTGTAGTTTTAACTCAAATAATCTATTCTTATTATTCTAAAAATGCATATTTCTTCCTATTTTTATGAATGGACTTTGACTTTTAAAATAGCCAATACTCAACTTCAATTAACAATATCTCCAATTATATTTTAATAAAAAATTATAAAAATTAATATCTTAGAAATATACATTAAGGTAAATCTAACAAAAATTTTAAAAATTTATTCTCCACTAAACTAAACTAAACTTAATTTGTCTGAACTGAACTGAGTTCCATTAATTCAGTCCAAAAGAACATAGATTAATACTCCTTTTTTATCTAGCTATTTAACGTGACTTTTACATTTGTCAATGCACAACTTTAATTATTAAATTTTTCTGTAATCAACTAGTAAAAATTACAAATAATTGATATTATGAAATTTATATTAAGACAAATCAAACATCTCACACGATGATATTTGGTTTTATATTAGTACAAAACTTAAAGTATAAGTGGATTATGCGAATAGTGAGAAAAAAAGGTGGAACAACTAGATAAAAATATTGGGAGAAAATATCTGTAAATTTCAATGTTATGTGTTGCTCATGTTGATGATGGACCTAATGAAACCAAGTCGTCCCATTTCCAGAACACCCATTTGTCGCCATTAAAAACAGTAAAACCTTCATCCGTTCTCAAGTGATCATTAAAACCAAGAAGTAAATTTATCCGCATGAACGCCTCTCGTATGGCCCTCCACAAGCACTTAGACCTTTGGGCTTTGGTTGGATTATCAAGCTTTTTTTTATTTTTAGATGGTACAAGGAAGAGTTTAAGAGGTCCTTCTCACAAGGAATATTCCAAAACTAGAGAGTTATATCTTTTGGTTTCAATTAAAAATCATTCACAAGCAAAAACTAATTACAACATAATTTTAATGATATTTTAATGTAATTTAATTCTGCGTGTATCAAACCCTTTTCGAATTAGTTATTCTAACCGTATATAATAACAAATAAAATAATAATTTTCGGGATTTAAATGAATCGATTGAATTTATATGATAAACTTTTAAATTCATTATAAAAAGGAGTTAAGGCCTAAGGATACAACTAGGACCTAAAGTTTTGCATTTTTCACCTTTTAGGACCCATAAGGATAAGAAATCAAAGAGGCTACTTGTACAACATCGGGGGAATTTGACAGTGATTTTTGTCATGCCATTAGAAAATTGAATGGACAAAGAAGATGAAAAATCGGAGTTTCTTTTTAAATTTTTTGATGGGGATTTGAAGGATATTGAATAATTTATTCAATTTTATAAAATATATAATTTTTAGTTTCATAACCCTTGGGCCCACTGTTTTTAACTCACAATATATAGTTAGATTTCACCGGAAATAGAGAAGAGGTCCCAAACGATGCAAAAAAAACTTATAAGTCCTTAACAGCGAAAAGCATAAAACTTCAAGTCCCATCTGTATTCTTAACTCTTATAAAAAGATATTGCTTTAAGAAACTTTTCAAGCTAAAACTTATGCTACATAAATTTTAAATTTTCAAAGTGCATCATTATAACCAATTCTTAATGATCGCTAGTAATAATTATTTAAATCAAACTAAATTATTATGTAATTTTAATCTCTACAAATATTTCTTATGTCTTTAAATCTCTATACAAACTACTTTTTGTATAGCACACTTGGATAGTTGGATGACGTGCTCTATCCTCCCATAATCATCAATACTTTATAAGTATCTACTTGTTTTGATTATCATGTAAACCGTATTATTAATTTTTTATAAGATACTTTATATCTTCCTTATTTCTGATACTAATACATAAAATATCAAAGTACCGTTCCCTTTTCATGCAAAGCGGGTATAACCCTTGGTTTTTTTTCTTCCTTCTTTTACAATACTAGTTCAATTTAGAAAATCTCGATTAGCGATTCTAGTAGATGTTAGATGTTGCAGGAGATGTTAGATGTTGCAGTAGCTGTTAGGGGTAGCTACTAGCTATCTACTAGTGTAGCTGTTAGCGATTAGCGTTTAAAATAATTGTTTAATTAGAAGTGTTTAGCAAAAGTAGTTGTTGAAATTGTAAAAAAAATAAATGACATTTATTCAAATATGAAATGAACTAAAACAATTTCATTAGTTAGTTTAATAGTTAAATTCAATATTTACTTTTCAAAGAACTTACACAAAAAAAGGAGTATACGACTTTTTAACTACTCAAAGAAATGTATAAGTTTAAGGTAATATTTAACTCTCAAAAAGTTTATATTGCCTATTTTAACTAAAATGCTTGTGGAATTTGGAGTATAAGATATTGTAAAATATCAGTTAAATCTATTCTTTAAAATAAATATTTAAATCATATCCCTGCTATTGTAAAAGAAAAAAAATTGCTATGAAAAAGCAATTAATAAACAGAAAAAGAAAAAAGAAATTAATAATCAGGGATAATGTTGAACTGGGCCAGCTTCAAAAGCTGTTGAAAGACGTGTCTTTGGACCCATGCTGCCCCGACAGATTTGTTTGGGCTCCGGAAAAAAATGGCCTTTTTTCTGTAAAGTCCTTTTCTCGTGAGTTGGACAAAATCTCTCCTGTGGCCTCTTTGGAAAACCTGAAAAAACTATGGAAAGGATTAGTGCCCCATAGGATTGAGATCTTTGCTTGGATCGCAATCTTGGGAAAATTAAACACAAGGGAGAAATTATCCAAGCTGGGCATCATTAGAGCAACCGAAGCTAAGTGTGTTTTTTGTAATGACTATGTGGAATCCGGAGATCATCTTTTCATTCATTGTGATCTCTCAAGATCAATCTGGCATTGGTGGCTCTCCCTCTGGAGTGTCTCTTGGACCATGCCACTTTCTGTGAGAGACCTTTTTCTCCAATGGAATTACATGTCTGCAGATCCCTTCTTCAAAAAGATTTGGTTGTCAATCTTTTTTATCATTCTATGGTCTCTCTGGAAAGAAAGGAATGCTCGGATCTTCAACAACACTCCATGCTCTCCCAAGCAAATTCAAGATCTGGTGATGCTCCGGTTGTGCTGGTGGTTGAAAGGATGGAATGAGGGCTTCCCTTATTCATTCAATGAAGTTCTTCAAAATCCTCAGTGCTTAAAATGGAATTCAAAGGCCTCAAACCCACTTCCAAAGGCCTGCAGTATTGGTAATCCCCTTTGGAGCCCTCCATCTCCCCTCTCCTTGAAATGGAATATTGATGCATCTTATGATCCTATTTGCAATATAATCTAAGTGCCATTGGAGGAGTTCTTCGCAACAGTGAAGGCATTTTCATTTGCCTATTCTCATGTCCAATTCCGCCTATGGAGATCAATTATGCGGAAATATTCGCAATATATCGAGCCGTTCAAATATCGTCCTCATCACCTGGCATTTGTTCTCAACCGATTATCTTTGAATCGGACTCCGCAAACGCTGTTAAGTGGTGCAATGATATGGTGGGTGGTCCGTGGCATCTGAATTTCATGCTGAATTTCATTAGGAATGCCATGAAATCTAAGCTCAATGCCCAAATCATCCATAAGGGAAGGTCTACAAATGTGGTGGCCGACGCTCTAGCTAAGCAAGGGCTTAGGCGTGAAAATGATTTCCTTGCCTGGCTATGATAGTTGTCATATTTTGCTAATGCATTAAAATAGTAGTATACTTCGAAGGTTGTTTGTAGAATGAAGTGTGGCTGTTAGAAGGAACTTATCTTTATGCTTGGTTGGTAGTGTTCTTAGTTCTGCTAGTGTTGTATCTATCTTTCCCATTAATAAAATGCGCCTTAAATTATCAAAAAAAAGAAGAAAAAAAAGAAATTAAACACATTGGTTCACAATTATACCTTATACTATTATATACAGATAGTCATCAATATAAGATAAAGATATTATCACATTGAATCTTTTTAGATTTATTTCAATGTGTTTTTTATAATATTTTTTCATAAAATCAATTAATACATAATTAGATAATATTCATGATTAAAGTTGTGTATTAAAAAATGTAATAACAAAAAAGGAACAAATTAAACACTCGAGAGAGGTTTATTAATCAATTTTATATATCAAAACAATAACCAATAAAATCTAATAATTATGTATACAACAATTCAATTTTAAAAGACACTTAAAAGGAAAAAAAAAAGACTTTATCTACCCACTGGATAATTCACCTCAACAGAAATAGACAATAATAATTAGTGGAGTACAACTTAGCAGAATTAATTTTTAATTATTTATTTCTAGTAAGTAGTTTACCCGATAGATAAATGTATCAATCTCCATTTAAAGGCATAAAAGTATATGAAGACTTGCATTCTACCTCAAACTTTGCTCCAACTTAATGCATTTTCATTATTACCTAGATAACTTAGCCATAGTTGACCCAGAGCAATTAGTGATCATTTGCTTATATGAAAAAAAAAATCTGTTTTTACTCGCTGAAAGACCTCTGAATAAGCAAAAAGGTAGTGGATGCATTATACTAATAGTCTACCCAACTTTATAATAGAAATTATTTATCCAACCAAACCAATCCAACACAAAATATTTCTATTGAAATTAAAGTTCACTCATCATAAAAAATGCTTTATTTTTATACAATGTATAATGCAACCACACATGACACATCCAAACAGAGATATCTAACATGCCTCAAGGCTAAAATCCACTTTAAATTGTGACAAGATATACCAAAACAGGACAATTGAATTAGACAAATCCTAGTCATCCAGTGAGGACATTTTTTTTGTATGATTCATCCAATGAGGACAATTGAATTAACAAATAGTCAAATACTAATTACCCACTGTGGCAACTTTTGTAGCTCGAAAGAATACCCATCCAAATCTAAAATTTAAGTAGCAACCTCTACTTAATATTTGATTATACCATTATTATATTCTATATTGCTCAAAAACCGGAAATGAAAACGCAAAAATGGTGAAAATACAGAATACAAATCATAAATGTAAAAGGCAAAACAATGAGTCAATTTTTATTTGCACACAATCTAATATTATTGTCTATTTATTAGGAATTATAGAGTACAAGTTAATTAGCAAAATTTTAAGAGATCGATAGAAAGAAAAGACACTTCAAGTTTACACTATATGCAAGTTCTAGGAATTCGCAAGGTCAGTTAGTTTTTTAAAAGAGAAGCATAACTAAGTGTCTTTCTAGCTCGCATCCATCCACATATGTCATGCCCAAAAGGAGCATGTCCAAATGCTTTGGCCCAGTTAAGATATTTTAATGATAATAAAAGGTCAACTCTTTGCCACTTTAAATTAAGTGTTGGTTTTCATTCCTTTTTCTTGCTGAGATGGAAATTTTTTGGCTAACATTGAAATCACTATATATTGTTGACCATACTTGGAAGAAGATATCCTACCCTTGTATCTGAGGAGTCCAACCTAGTTGGGTTGTTCAGACTTGGGTTTGGTTAGGTTGTAATGGCTTTTTTAATAGTGTTTATACAATTACTTAACAAAATGTTAAAAAACATAGAAGAAGATATACTTCTTTATCACAAGTTTCCCTACTTTCAGCTATCATTCGTGTATGTCATTTGTCACAAACCTATACAAAAAGTATCATTTATTTTGTAACAAGAGGTATTAGTAGAAGTGCTATGAACAATATAGTCATATTAGGCAAGTAAACAACTTTCATCACAACATAGAGGACATATTCTTTCAAACTAGAAAAAATGCAAGTCATTGGACATTGAAGGTTTACCTAAATCCAAGTACACACAATATTTGTACCAAACTAATCCGGCCAACGGGAGGAGAACAAGTATAAATCTATACTCACCCTATTTTCTTTTGGAATCCTCATTTTGTGAAGTCAAGAAATTACAAATTTTACCTAAATATACCACAGTGCACATCAGCACATCCCATCATATCCTCGTGGCTTAAAACTTTAGAAAGGGGAATATAGAAGAAGCCACCAACGATGAAGGCCATCATTGTACATTCCCTAGACACTTAGAATATGTGGTTAACCTTGGTTATGTTGATAAAAGGGTGCATGATAACCAACTCAACTAAAAAGACCCTTGTTTTTTTTCACTATATTTGGAAAAGTGGTAATCAAGTAGCCCCCCCTATGGCCTGCCAAATGCAACTTATCTACTAAAGAGCAAAAGTCCTTGTCATTCTAACTTTAGGTAATTCGCACATTTATCATACCCACATATAGGATCTATATATACCACTATAAATATATGATAGAAGATGGCACCAAAAAAATATGGTAAAAGGGGCCCTATTGTAAGCTTTGTCATTGATATCATTATTAATAAGGGCTACATTATCCATGTAGAGGGATCTGGCAAGATGGGGTTTGGATAGGATCTAGCAGACCCAAATTCATACCCCATTTTTTTTTTGAAGCCTGCTCATCCTGATCTATTTGGATTCATAAGGTCCAAAAATATATTGTATATCTATACCTTATTCATAAGGTCTAGCGACTCTATAAGAGGGCCCAAAACACATGATATTTCAAATCTTTTATCGCATGTATATACCTATATCAAAATAATACGCAACAAAATTATTGCAAATAATATATGATATTGACATGCATTTAAAACTTGTTTTAGAGATATATGCATTTAAGTTTTACCTACCTCCGTTTCTTAATAAGTGCAACACTTTTCTTATTTGCAATAGTCACAATAAATGCAACCAAGCTCAAAATGGTAAAAGAAGTTCAATATTATTACAAATATGCTACCAAAAAGCAAGACGGAACCACAACTTTTTTGTTTCATTAGTTGAATTACTTTACTTTATTGTGGTCCCAACTTTCTCTCTCTATATTTCTTGGTATTCCCCCACTTTCTCTATGTTGCACTTATTGAGAAACGGAGGAAGTATGTTATTACTTCCTCCGGTTCCTAAAAATCTTCCCTCTTTTACTTTTCATGCATGCCAATGCAAAACTTTAGACACTAATATCTTTAATTGTGTATTTGAAAAAATTATAAAAAGTGGATATTAATAAAATACATATTGAGATGAATCTAACAAGATCCCACATTACTATATTTTTTCTTACGTATAAGTCATAAACAACAGTCAAAGTGAAACTCGTGAATAGTGAAAAATGTCAAATACGGAAGATCTTTCGGAACCGAAGGTAGTTATAATAAGAAAATAAATGCTGAGATTAAAACTTGTGATCGAAAGATTGAAGACGCTAAATATGCTATTACTTAGTTCTAAGGTTAGGAAACTCTTTTTGGCCCTTAAGCTTAAGTGGGGCTATATGATTCTAAAAGCATTGGACGGAACCATGCCCTACCCAAGAAAAGTTACACTATAGACAATACTAGGGGTGAAAGTTATTCGGATAAAATCCAAAATTCAATCCAATCCAATCCGAATTATTAATTCGGATCGGATTCAAACGGTGTTCGGATTGGATTCGGATTGAGATTTTTTGAAAAATTGAATTTTCGGATCGGATTGGATTGAGGGTAATTGGATCCAAAAATCCAATATAACCGAATAGTAATATGCCTTGTATTATATATATGGATTGGGCTTAAGTGCTTAACTGATTCTTTTTTTAAATGCCTAGTCCATAGCCCAATACTCCAATAGGCGTAGACTTCAACCCTTCCCCAAAACCCTAACAACACTTAATTCCGCATTTCCTAAATCTATTAGGTCTTTGTTGTCTTAATTTATTTCATCGAAAAACTAGAGTTTTAAAAAATTGAATTTTCGAATCGGATCCAATCTAGAGTATGAAAATTCGGATTGGATTGGATCGGATTCAAACTCTAATTGGTTTGGATTCGGATTGGAAAATTAAAATCCAAATTTTATTCGGATCGGATTGGATTAGGCCCTAATTCAAACCGTACACCGAACTTTCACCCCTAGACAATACCCAATCCAAGATTTTTTAACAAAATTAAGCTAGCACCCTTAAAAAGGATAGGCTAAGCTTATTTGGCTAGTCCTACACCCAGATACCTTCCGACATCTAAGCCCTATTAAAAAAAGGTGTACTGTATATACAAGGATGGACGATTAAAAAAAGCAAATACTACTACACATATAGCAGTGTGAAGCTATCCACCACTGGTTTTTACTTCTTCCGTGTATAGCAGTTGCTAGTGGTGGTGACTGTAGGCGCCTATTCTTTTGAACTTATTTTGGTCGAACCGAAATTAAATTAACCAACCGAAATTAACCGGGCGAAATTAAATTAAATTAACTGAAATTAACTGAATTAATTTTCTAAAATAATAATAATCGATAATAATCAATAAGTATTAACATAATATTATCAATACTTATTATTATTATTTCTTATTAATAATAAATAATAATAATAATAATAAATAATAATACTAATAATAATAGATAATAATAATAAAATAATAAAAATAAAAATAAAAAATAAAAAATAAAAAATAAAAAATAAAAAAAATAATAAAAATAATAATAATAAAAAATAATAATAATAAAAATAATACTAATAATAATAATAATAATAATAATAATAATAATAACGAACTGAAATTAACTGAAATTAACTGAACTGAAGTGAAATTAACTGAACTGAAATTAAATTAACTGAACTGAAGTGAAATTAATTGAACTGAAATTAAATTAACCAAACTGAAATTAAATTAACTGAACTGAAATTAACTGAAAATAAGTCCAAAAGAACATGGCCTAACTACTAAGAGATGGTGTAATTGTGAGGAAGGAGGGTGGCAGAACAGAGAGGAGTATGGCGAAAAATATTACAGCATTTTCATAAAAAGAAGTTACAAGCGATTGCAAGTGATTACTCCAAGCACATTTAATCCCTAGGCACCTTAAATATTGACTATTGAGGAGGATATATAATAAGAAAATCCCACTCTTAAGAGCATGTATAAATATAATGGTACATAGCTCTTCAACTAGCTCTCCACTCTCTTTTATCTATTCTCTCTCTTCAAGCTAAGCTACTCTCAAGAACTAAATCTAAAAACACCCAACAATATAAAACTCTTTAAAGAGCTCTCCATTCAACTTTTTATTGTTTGGTGGTACCCATATCAATAAATGAACTTCATTTCATATTATGACCAAAGTTATATAAATAAAGTTATTCATGTAAATTAAATATAATTACAAAAAAATTAATCTTTTTCATAATTTATATAATGTGAAATTTTGTTTAAAAAAAAATTAGTTTTGAATGCTAATATTTAATTTCATAAATTAAAAAAAAATAGTATATTTTGTGTATGAAATATATCCAATATTAGGCTCAATTTATAGATAAAGAAAAATTATAGTTGTTGGGATAGTAATTATTACCATCTTTTTTTTAAAATTTTTATAAAAATATCATTAAATGGTTGCAAGAAGAAAAGAAAACTTTAGTAATTGCAATGGTATGCTTTGGTTTTGTGGGCCCCACACATTGGACAGTCGTCTCTCCAAGAGACATTTTGCAAAGTGTCTCCATGGAGATACACCCAAGACACGCTCAAAAGCCTCATTATTGGGTAAGAGTTGGCTCTTCATTTTCTCTCTCCTTGGAGAGCTAGTTGGAGAGGCCCATTGTACATACTCTAAAGGCTAAAGTGGCTACACCTATCATGAACCTCCTCATATGGCACTACCAACTCATGATTGGGGTTGTGCAGTTTTGGACGGGGTTATGATTTCGGAATTCCGGTCCAAACCCAAAAATTTTCCTGTCTGGTCCCGTGGATCGGAATTTCTTTTTTTTAGTATAAAAAAGTTTATGGTTAAAAAATTTTAAAAGTTAGAAAGCTAAAACCTAATTTTTTGTTACTTTTAGAATTTGAGTACTTCCTCCGTAACAAAATAAATGTTACACTTTCAAAAACACATTTTTCTAGGCATTTTTTTTTGAAGAGGAGAGAGATAGAGAGAAAGAAAAAAGGGGACCCATGTTATAGGAGAGAGATAGAGAGAGATTGTTGCCTAAAAAGGAAGTGTAACATCTATTTTGTTATAACCATATTTAGAAAGTGTAACATCTATTTTGTTACGGAGGAAGTATTAAATTGTAATGTATCGAATTTATAAATATGCTTAAATCTAAGCAAAAAAGACTTTTTTGTGAAAAAAAAAAATTCAAATTTCGGTCCAACTAGTCCAAAACCGGATCAGACCGGAAAAATTCCAGTCCAGTCCCAATCAGAATTTCCAGATTTCAATCCACCGGTCCAACTGGTTCCGGTCCGATCCTGAACTGGTGCACACCCCTACTCTTGATAGAGCTAGCCCCTTGGGCCGAGATCGATATGGAAGGGCGACACGGGTCGTCCTGCTACTAATGTGGCACGCACGAGCCTCGGGTGAGCTTGGCTCGACGTGAGTCACGTTAAGCGGGTCGAGGACTATGTGTGGACACATCTAGATGAGGATAGTCCGAAGCGGCCCGAGAATTAACCCGCCATTCGACTCATGGGAATGACCTGTTAGACACACAGGGGACATGGCTTTTTTACATCGAATAACCTCCAAATTTCCGGTATGTGCAACTA
Organism: Beta corolliflora; assembly: GCA_947648045.1. Classification (NCBI taxonomy): domain Eukaryota; kingdom Viridiplantae; phylum Streptophyta; class Magnoliopsida; order Caryophyllales; family Amaranthaceae; genus Beta; species Beta corolliflora. Next base: position 97,715 of record CANSZD010002223.1, on the reverse strand, counting down.
TTGTATACTTTTTACAATGCTTTACTCTTTAAACAACTTCCAGACCTATTATCTTTAGAATCATTACTTTGTTAGTATTTCAAGATACTTTTTCTCAAGTTTCTACCATGTACAAGTAAGCATCTAGCCTCCTATTGTCATAAAATCATCTCCTCTCCTACATATCCCTAGATTTTTCCTACCTTTACTTTCCCCCAAATTATTCTCTCTCCTTATAATTTAAAGACAAAAACTTCGATTCTAAAGTAATCTCACCTTCATTTTCACTTGAAAATTCCTCCATAATTGCATTGTTACACAACTACAACAAAGCAACCCACTATGTCCTTCCACAAGGTGCACGAGCAAGCCCACGAATGACACGAGCCTACTAGGGCTATAAATGAAACGAGACAACTCGCGAGCTACTCGAGCTCGACTCGGTCAAAACTCGAATCAAACTCAATATCGACTTGAGATGTTGGCGAGTTGAGTTGAGCAACTCGATACTCGATCGACTCGAGAACTCGTGAGAAACTTGAATACCAAATTATCTACAACAAAATACCTAAATTTCAACATATTTTCTATCTTAGGGTTGCATTCAGCACGAGACACTTGCAAGCTACTCGAGAACTACTCGGCCAAAAACCAACTCGGGCCAAAGTTCGGTCAAAACTCAATCAAAATTCGACTCGAGTGAGCTCGATCTCGACTCGAAATGCTAGCAAGTCAAGTCGAGTCGAGCTAGCTCAAACTTGAACTCTACTCGCATCATTTACACCCCTAAGCCCGACCGACCAAGCACATGAGCATGCTCGTGTCATGACACATTTTTTGAAGACTTTGACCTGGCACAACACGGACCACTACATGGCCCATCTTGTAGGCCAGCTGGGGCCGTGCACACCTCTATTCGGGCACGCGGTCAACACCACCAAAGTAAAATAGTGTACCAGCCTACCAGGTATACATAATGCTCTTGACATGGAAATCTGACATTAAGTATATACGAGGAGTAGTAAACTAGTAATATAGGACGAGGATGATGCTAAATGATTACAACAGTTGACAATTTCCTACGCCAACTTAAACTTTCGTACGGTACCAGATAATATATATTACTATTGTTTTGTTCTACTCGGACCAATTTATTATTTTTATTCTTTTGGGGAGAAAAAAAATATTACAACTTGACGATATATAAGGTCTTATGGAATTTTGACTAGACCACCTGAAAGAAAGAAATTCTTAAAGTTTTAAGTTCCAAAAATGGCCCATACCTTAATCAGGATTTAGAGGAAATAAAAAAAAGGGAGGCTTTATTTCAATAATTTGTGTCAATCTAATTTCAAAACATCATGACAATATCAACATTACTCCGCACATTTTGAGGCTCATATGACAAGTTAAATTGTCTTGTACCATTAGTAAACTAGTGTTTTGGTGCTTAACAGTACTTAAGGTGGTAATGAGGTTTATCATTATTTGCGAATTGCAACAGAGCAAACCTATTTTTGATAGTATATTCAATGTTTACTGATGATCAATCTACTTTCTTTACTATTCAATGGATTTTCTAAATTATACCCCCTTCGGTCTTTATTAGTTTACCCGTTTCTTTTGCACTGAGTTTTAGGAGAAACAATGTTGTGGAACATAGAAAGAAAGAGAAACTATTATTTTATATTAAAGTTGAATGTATGTGAAATGGAAAGTTAGTGGTCCCATTTCAAAAATAGAAACAAAAGAAATGGGTAAACTAATAAGGAACATTCCAAAAAGGAATACGGGTAAACTAATAAAGACCAGAGGGAGTATTTCACAGTCTCGAATACACCCCTTTAACTATATATCTATTACTAATTACGTGTTAAAAATTAAAAAACAATACTTTTACAGTACTTATTAAAACGTATCTAACGAGATTACACATGAATCATGATGAAGATTATATACAAAAAAACATATACTTCCTCCGTTTCTTTTTAGTTGCAACACTTTCCTAAAAGGGAAATAATTAATTAGTTGCAACACTTTCTACTTTTGCTTTTCCTTTCTCTCTATCTCTCTCCAATCACATGGGGCCCTCTCTTTTTTTCCTCTCTATCTCTCTCCTATCCAAATTTTGCATTGGAGTTTGTGAAAAAAAAAGTGTTGCAACTAAAAAGAAACGGAGGAAGTAGATAAAATTTAGAAATTTTGGACATTAAAAGTCAAATAAAATATTTCTCAAGATGATATACTTGAAATCTGTAGTTTTTGAGTTTTTCCATGAGACTCCATTAACTCATAATCCATCTCTGCAATAGTTAGAGCTCTCTAGTTGGCAGCAGTTCATGTAAAGTCTAGGCACCTTCGTGCCATATTGAAACAGCGTAGCGTTGATGCCATTGTAGATAAAGTAAAGGATGAGGAATGAGAGTAGGAGGTATGAGGTCATTTTAGGTATTTGTAGGAGGTTGTGTTTGATTAGTAACTAAGGTTGTATTTAGCAACCGTGGTTGTTTGTTTGTCGATTTTGAGCGAGTTAACACACATGCATAAAGCTAGGTCAAAGTTGGGACGAGCCGGCCAACATGCCGGCACAACCCAATGCCGGTTTCAATTTTGATAATATTATTTTTTTATAATTTTTATTTATAGATATTAGAAATTGAGTGTGTCTTTGGTATAATTTGTTACACCATAACTTATTGTGTAACAAAACCTCACACGTACATAATGTCACATTATGACGCATACTCTAACAAAAATGACATAAACTGCACAAACAATGACATAAATTTGATGTCATTTTGTCATTTATTTCAAGTTATTTGAGTTTTGTTTTGATATCATTTTATCATTTATTTCATAGGACATGAGTTATGTTTTGATGTCATTTCACTTTTATTTGATGCCATGTTGCCATTTATTTCATATCATTTATGAATTATTTATGTCATTTCAGTTTTGTTTGATGTCATTTTGACTTTTGTGGTGTATCAAATATGATTTGTTTCATGTCATTTCAGGTATATTTGATGTCATTTTGTCATCTATTCATATAATTTATGAGTTACATATCATTATTGTTTGTTTGATGTCATTGTGTCACTCGAACAACCAAAACCACCACCCACCTTACCCCCACAACCATCCCCACCACCCTTTTACCACCAACTGATCCACCCCACCTAATCCCAACACCGAAAACCCACCTCACCACCGACACCCCACATCGCCTCCACCATACTTTTGCATGGATCAACACAACATTATTGTTTTCGCGAAGTTCACCCCAATACCACCGTTATCATTTTTATTTTTATGGAGATTTCTTAGTTTGTTCTTCTGCTATAAACCCTAGATTCACAACAAATCTAAAAAAGATGGATGATGAAAACGAAAATCCTCAATTTTTCTACGAACTCAAATAGAAGAAGCAAATTGGGAGTGAGCGCTAGGTTTAGAGAAGCAACTATATATAGAAGAACCCTAATCGCTGCAACAACAATAACCTCGATTCCTACGCTGCCACTCTCCCCGCCAAATGTTCCTTCACTGCTGATGATTATTTCGCCTGCCAATCTCGCCACCGACGATTCCTTCGCCGCCAAGCTCGTGTCTCTCTCCTCTTCGCTCTCGCTTCTCAATTCGCTTCTATCTCTCTCAACGAGGTTATTATCTCACAGTTTTTCTTTTTTATTGAATTTATTTCACTTAATTTTAGACTTTTGGTTTGATGTTCGATTTTTATTTCGTGTAATCTTGATTATGCAGTTGTTCAATTGTTGAAACTACAAATTATGTTGTTCCTGAAAGATTCATAGTCGTAATCTCGAAGGAGCTTCAATGGCTGATGAGAGAGAGAATGTCGATTGAGTGTAGCATGAGGGAGAAGAGGGAGGAGATAGAGGGGAGAGAAGGGTGATTTTTGGGTTGTTATACAATAAGTTATGGTGTAACAGTTACACCCAAAAAATTTCAGTTAGAAATTTAATTGTCAAAATTATATATTTAAAGTCAAAATTGAAAATTGTTGATTTCATTTAAATTTGGACAAAGTATATATCTTAGTTGTACAAATTGACAAGCACCTTTCCTACTAAACTAATCTTAGAAATCAAATAATAACATGTGAAAATAATGCACAAAATTGAAATGGGACACCTTCACCACTAACAGAATACAAAAGTGCCTTTAATTTGGATCCAAGGGTGCATTTTTAATTTGTGTTTTGGAGTCTTATCCGCTAATTAAGTTAAAGATGTTTATCCTAGGAACTTTACTAGGAATTCTGTGGCTTGCAAAAGCCCTGATTTTCAATTTATTGTTGCTCCATCACTACAAAAAAATCACTCTATAGCGACGGACATAATCCGTCTCTAAATCGTCAAAATCCGTCGCTATATGTACTCAGAGACTGATTTAGAGACGGATTATGTCCGTTACTAAAGTCCTCGTCGCTAAACGAACTTAGAGACGGAATCCCCAATATCCGTCTCTAATTTAGCGACGGAATAATATCCGTTTCTAATTCCGTAGCAAAAAATTAGAGACAGGTTTCAAAATCCGTCTCTAAGTTTAGGGACGGATTTCAAAATCCGTCTCTGAGTTTAGGGACAGATTTCAAAAATCCGTCTCTAATTTTAGAGACGGATTTCAAAATTCCGTCTCTAATTTTAGAGACGGAATTCAAAAATCCGTCTCTAATTTTAGAGACGGATTTTTAAAATCCGTCTCTAAGTTTAGGAATGGTTTTTTTAAAATCACCTATTGTTAGTTGTTCGGTTCAATCGGTCCCATTACCGGTTCACAATCTCACTCGGTTCGGAACCTCGCTCTGGTCAACCCGGTCTGGCTTTGTAGGCAAGGCTCTTGGAAGCAGTGGAAATGGGTAAGGGGAATCCCCATTCTCAAGAGCCGCAGTTGGTAGGAATCGAACCTATAACCTCTAAGTCACAAGGAGAAACTCATACCAACTACACCAAGTACTACTTGTTTACTTTTATGTGTGGAATTGATAATAATTGAAAGAAATATTAGAAACAGATCTTAAAAATCCGTCTCTAATTTAGAGACAAATTTGAATTTTCGTCTCTAATTTAGAGACGGATTTGAATTTCCGTCTCTAAAGTTCATTATAAAAAATATCTACTTGTCTAAATTAGAGACGGATTTTCAAATCCGTCTCTAATTTAGAGACGGAAATGAAAATCCATTTCTAATTTAGAGACGGATTTGAATTTTCGTCTCTAATTTAGAGACGAATTTGAATTTTCGTCTCTAATTTAGAGACGGATTTGATAGTGCATTTTAAAACATATCTACTTGACTAACTTAGGGACGGAATTTGAAAATCCGTCCCTAAATTAGAGACGGATTTTGTAAATCCGTCCCTAAATTAGAGACGGAATTTGAAAATCCGTCCCTAAATTAGAGACGGAATTTGAAAATACGTCTCTAATTTAGAGACGGAATTTTAAAGATCCGTCTCTAAATTAGAGACGGAATTCAAAAATCCGTCTCTAATTTAGAGACGGAATTTCAAAATCCGTCTCTAAATTAGATCTAAATTTTTGACAAAGTGTGGAAAAATTGGTAAAACACACCAGAAACGGATTTTATAATTCCGTCTCTAACTTAGGGACGGATTTTAAAATCCGTCTCTAGCTTAGGGACGGATTTTAAAATCCGTCTCTAACTTTGGGACGGATTTTAAAATCCGTCTCTAATTTAGAGACGGATTTTAAAATCCGTTCCTATATTTTTATAGAAACGGATTATTAATTTTCCGTCTCTAAATTAGAAACGGATACAAATCCGTTTCTAGAACTCCGTCGCTATACGAGCGTTTTTTTGTAGTGCATCTTTTAATGTTGCTGCACTCCGCAGTTCTGAAGATCACTAATGAGCATTATGATCGAAATCGACCTGCAAGGTGTTTTTTGTCTAGACCTTCTTGGTGTCAAGTTTTCATCCTCTTGATATATCCGGATTTTTATTACTTTAGAATTTTTTGAGCCGCAACTTTTTGATGTAGTTTTAGTGTTTATGGAGTTATTGTTTACGTAAAGTTTCAAGTTTCAACTAGTATCATAATTTCTGGCTCCATATTTTGATTTTACAAGTTTGATAGCGACTTTAGGAGAAAAAACCGCATAATAGTTTATTGAGTTTTGCCTGATAACATTTCAGACCATTATAACAATACTCCGAAAGTTTAAAATTCTTATTTAAGCACTTAAAAGTGGAATCACTTATAAAAGATAGGTGAAACTAGTGATTTTTCATACCAAGATTTTCTTTTATAAGGTTTTACCATCTTTCAGCAATAAAAAAAAAAGCAAACAAACAGTTTTTACTTGAATTTATTTGTCATATCTTTCTGAATTTTTTTTTTTGAGGGGATTTTTCTGAAAATTTGTTTAAACACAAAGATATACTTATCCTTTTTGCCTTTTCACGATCTTCAAAACGCCCCTCTGACCTTTAATATCTTCAATTGTGTATTAAGAAAAAATAAAAAAAAACTTGATAACTTAAAATTTAAATCCACATATTTGAACGGATCCACAAATAATGTTAGTGTTATATATTACTATTAAAATACAATCCAAGTCAATAAATTTTAACTTTAAAAAAATAAAGGGGTAAAGTGTTAAAAAATTGAGGGAGTACATCTGACTGATGACTATCAACAAGAGATTGTAGAGTCTTTTTTTCTTTTTCAAAATTGTAAGCTTTAACAGTTTTTATCTAAAATTTAATTTGCTATGGAAAAATAATAAAAAGTAGAATCACGATCAACAAGGTTTTAACTTTAAACAATTCCCCAAAAAAAAAAAAGGTTTCAAACTTTCAACCCTAAGGAAGCGAAATTCAAAATTGGCCCCATAAGTGAAACTATAAAACTATACCTAATTTGACAACTCCTGAGAGAGATTGAAGATGAAAGCCAATAAAGAAGATATATGGTTATTATAAGTTGATTATACTATTATGAACAAGGACAATAGGCAATGACTAATTGACTATGTATAGTAAAACTGATTAGCGGGGCAAATATAACAAGGCCCTGTACATTTTTTAAAAATTTGGCCCTTTAATTTGTAGTTCAAAAAAGATATAAGATTCTCAATTCGAAAAAAAAAAATTACTTTGATTTTAAAGATTGGGGAATTGTTGGAAAATTGCAAATCTAAAATTTGGGAGGACGAGTAGTCGTTAATGAGAGAGATTTGGGAGGGACGAGGAATATGGTTTACATTTGCAAATGGGGAATATGAATATACTAGATACGTCTCATTAAACCAACAAAAGTTTAAAAAAAAGCGGTTAAAAAAAATTGAATGAAGATGCGTATTTGCAACTGGAAAATGGGAACTATTTTTTCCAGAAGTTAAAACAACAAAATTTCTATGAATTTTGCGATACCTAAAGTTGAACTCATGTTCTCCTTGTGTTCCTTCCCTCATAATTGATCGCTAAATCAAATATTTTTCTTTTCTTTCATTCAAATAATTAAAACAAATATATTGAGCCTTGTTCCGTAGCCCATAGTTATATGAGCCAATAACCGCCGCAACCAAAAATCCGCAGTAGATATGTCTACACTATCCGAATCTAAAAGTTCTATATCTATAACCATTTAACTTGGGAAGTGACATCAGTGGACTTGGATACCACTAAAAGTTGCAGATATGCCACATTTTTGGAGATTCAAACGAAATGTAGCTTTCAAACTAACCTCCACTCCACCAATGGCCGCAATTAATATTCATTTTCTTTATGTTTCTTTTTTTCAATAAAAAGCAAATAGGTCGTACTACTACAATATTTCCTTTGATATATTATTTTGAATGGTAATCAAAATCAAGTGTAATCTGCATACAATTAATCAGTTACCACCTACGAAACTGTTTAAGATGGAAGTTAACCCTAAATGCTAATTAAGCTGAAATCCCAACAATTACCGGTTTTAGCATGTTTGGGTTTAGACTAATAACAATTATAGCCTCGCAAACGTTCAATCATGCCTCTAGCTCGAACATTTCTTCACATTTTTAAACTCAAATCTGAATTAAACAATTCTAAAGTCTAAACAAGCTTAGTTAGATGAAGGAACTGTTCTAATTAAACACCAAAATCAAATGAATTGCAAAGAGTTCAAATTGAAGCAACCAACCAATACATAAGATAAGGATAATCTACATATAGTGCTTACTTGGCCTACGTTTTTTTTCCTAAGTTGTATTTCGTTTTTTCATTAATGCACGTCTTTCCGATAGCCTACATTTTTAAAGAACAAAAACATACTGTATTTTATTTGAAGATGCAATTACTAAACACACAAATTGCTCGTGAATTTTAACGATTGGAACACAAAGGTGTTGGAATTTAGCTTATTTACTAAACAAGCCAAAAAAAAAAAAATTTAGGCTAAACAAACATTTCACCAAACTCGTTTGCATAGTTCACGTATATACCAACTCATATACTACCAACTCATTTACTACCCTAAGTATGTGAGTATATATATATATATATATATATATATATATATATATATATATATATATATATATATATATATATATATATATATATATTCATCTGTTTAATTTATGATTTCTACCAAGCCAAGTTGAGTTTGAAGTTTAAACGAACTTGTGCTTTGGTGACATATTTCTATTTGTTTAACAATTACACTCACTAAGTTTTGCTCATAAAAACAGAAACACATGTTCCAAAATATTTTGAACGAGTAATTATACGCAAGATCATTAATATATACTCCCTCCGTCTCATAATATAAGTCCTGATTCTATTTTTTCACGGGAATTAACGTAAATAGAATCTTGTTTATTTGAATTAATAGATTCAACTGCATTGGGAAACTTAATTATATGCAAGATCATCAATATATACTCCCTCCGTCTCATAATATAAGTCCTGATTCTATTTTTTCACGGGAATTAACGTAAATAAAATCTTGTTTATTTGAATTAATAGATATTGTGCATGTACATGTTAAGTTTTGATGATGAAAAATAATATAATATGTTATAGTATGAAAGTTTGTGACAGATGGTTGAGAAAGGAATAAATAAATGAAGACTTTGAAGAAATGAAGAATCAAGATTGAAGTCCAAGTTTATATTGAATTCCAAGTTTAGTTACTATATGCAAAATGTAATATGCTAGAACTAGATGATATATTATGTGCCAAGTATAGATATATAAAATTAACATAATTATTATAATTATGTTAATTTTATATATCTATATAAAAGGAAAAAGATTTTTGAAAGAAAAAGATTTTCGAAAACAAAAGATTTTCGAAAACAAGTTTTAATAAAAACCGATTTGGAAAAGGATTGTGAAAAACCGATTGATAAAAGAGTTTTGAAGACAAAAGGAGTTTTAACAAGGAAAACAAAGATAGAGAAAAAAACTGATTGTGATAATAAGTTTTCTATAAAGATAATTACTAGTTAATATCGGAGAATTCTTATCTTATAAGAATTGAAAAGAAAAATCAGTTTTTATGAATAATAAAATTTGTTTTTAATAAGGAAAAAGCTTTATCCCTTAATTTATGGAGTAAAAGATAAGTATATTTTTCTGAAGGGTTTTCGGTCGATCAAGAAGCATATAAGGGATTGTAATTCGGTTTCATAACTCACGTTTCGAGAGAGGAAAAATCGGAGATATTAAGAGCTGAAAACAGTTTCCTAAGGCACAGAGTATAACACGAAATTCTAGTCAGGTTAGGAAACTAAAACAACGTTTGTAATTGTCCTCTATTTGCTTGAATAAGAAGCACGCTTTGAGGATCTTTTCTTTCTGTAATTTCATTATTATAGAGAGTGGCAACACTTAGAGTTAAGTGTTGGGGAGCACTACTAGGGTTAGTAGTGGGGGAATCGAATTGTATCAAGAGTTTGGTATTTTACGATTCAAATAATAGAAGAGTAGTTTGTGTGGACGTAGATCTCAGAGGTGAGATTGAACCACGTTAAATTCATGTGTCTTATTATTTGATTTCATTGTTTTATTATTTGATATAATTTGTTTTAGTGTTTGATTAAGTTTCGTTTAAGCAAAAACATTAATCGGAGAATTTACGAGTGAATAACACGGTGCACTGACCGTGCCATAAGAGTGTTTTTGCGAAAATCGATTAGTTTAGCCACTCAATTCAACCCCCTTCTTGAGTGTCACCTTGTGTTCCAATAAGTGGTATCGGAAGCGAGGCTATTCTAGAAAGGCTCATCCCTAGAGAATAGAAGTCATGAACATGCAAGATGACTCTCGAGATAGACACACAAAGTGCCCGATTTTTAACGGAAAAGACTATGGATGGTGGAAGGCTAGGATGAGGATCTACATCCAAGGATCGGATTATGAATGCTTTGGAAAGTCATAAGAAAAGGACCAATCCTTATCCAAATCAAAAATGTTTGAAGGAAATATGGTCGACAAAGATGAAGATGACTCCAATTCGATCGACTATGCAAAAGCCGAAAAAAACTTCAAAGCTATGAGTATTCTCCAATATGGAATTGGACCTGATGAATACTCAAGGATCTCGGCTTGTACTACAGCAAAAGAAATATGGGACACGCTGGAGTTGGCCCACGAAGGTACGAATGAGGTAAAACAATCTAGAATAGATTTGCTTGTCCAACAATATGAATTGTTTACTATGAATAAGGACGAATCTATTAAAGAGATGTTCACTAAATTTACACTAATCACTAATGAATTACGTTCTCTAGGCAAAACATATACTTCTGAAGATTTAGTGAGAAAGGTGTTAAGAAGTCTAACAAATCGATGGCTCCCAAAAATAACCGCTATTCAAGAAGCTAAAGATTTGACTAAACTTTCATTAGAACAACTTATTGGATCACTAATGACTCATGAACTTGTCTTAGATTCAAAAAATAATGAACCAAAAAGTAAAGGTATAGCCTTGAGAACTGAATTGGAAATTGAAAATAGTGATAGTGATGATGATATTGATTTTCTTACTAGAAGAGCTAAAAATTTTCTCAAAAAGAACAAAAACAACAATCCAAGAAAAGATGAAAATTTCAAAGGTAAGAGCACTACATCTAACTTTAAGAAAAGTGCTACTAATTCGGGTTGTTTCAAGTGTGGAGAGTTAAATCACAGGATAAAGGAATGTCCCTTATGGAATGATGAGAAGCCTAAAGAAAAAAGGGATCAAACAAAGAAGGAGTTCAAGAAAGCAATGATTGCTGCCGTTTGGGGAGATTCGGATTCTGATGAAGAACGATCGGAGGCACGGTGCCATGAAGAAAAATTATGTCCGAATGCTTTGTACGGACATCACGAGAGAAGGGCACACTTTGCCGGGACGACTCTCACTTGTGTCTAATGGCGAAAAGTTCAAACTACCAAGATGAAACCGAAGACAATGAGGTAAGTCTTCTTTCTCTAAAACCTTCAATACATCTTCTTTCAAAAAACCAACTTGTTACTTTGCTGGGAAATATTATTGATGATTGTCAAGAAATGAATGATGATTTTTCAAACATGAGAAAAGAGGTGAAAATTTTAACTAAGCAAAAGATTGGGTTGGAATTGGAATATAAGGATTTATTAAAGGATTGTAAAGAATTGATGAAAAAGAATGATGAACTTGAAAAAACTATTGAAGAGAAAAATGTTGAGTTAAATGCTTTAAGGTGCGAAAAGTCTCTAGTAAATGAAATTGTTAATAACACTGTGCCATACACTGTGCTAGAGGCTAAAAATTCGGATCTGGAAAAGCAAATTGAATCGCTAAATCATGAGTTAGTTGAACTAAAGAATTCAAAACAGAAATCAAGAATTGTTCCACTAATGCTGCCTAGTGATGCTAAGATAAGTGAAGAACTTGATAAAGTTAAGAGAGAATTAGAAATTTCGAGAAAAAGAAATAGTGATCTAAATACTTCTGTTGAATTCTTGGAATCACAATTGACTATTGCTCGAAAAATGTATGAAAAGTGGTCGTATGGTCTAAAAGCTCTCGATTATTTGTCTAGTGCAACAAACAATCAAAACAGAATTGGTTTAGGATATACAGACCAGAGGCACAGTGCCAAAAATTTTGAAAGAGACTTTCATAAAAGAAAATATGTCGATCTACCTGAATATTTGATTTGCAACTTTTGTGGAAAGAATGGACATCTTATGGATAATTGTAATGTTAAGAAAAAAAGTGTTGCAAAAAATGTAAAGTATGTAACTCAAATATAGGTTAGAAAAGACTTATTAGAAGCTCAACGAAAGAAAAAGGGACCCAAACAGATATGGGTTCCTAAAATTAACAAGTGATCTTTTTGCAGGCAAACGTGAGAGGACGCAGCCTATGGTATCTCGACAAATGGCTGCTCAAGACATATGACTAGTGATAAATCTCAATTCCTCTCACTAGTAGCCTACCATGGAGGGTGTGTTACATTTGGTGACAACAAAAAAGGAGAAATATTTGGTATTGACAAACGTCGGCAAATCCCTAACACACTCCATAGAGAATGTGATGTTGGTAAGTGGTTTGAAAAAATTTGTTAAGCATATCCCAATTGTATGATCAAGGTAATTCTGTTGAATTTCATGCATGAATATTTTACAATATAATTTGTGGCTTTGGGATTAATTTCTGGAAATTAGTTGAGTATTATGCTTGTTGTCCTCCTTTAAATATGTTAATTAGAGATTTGTTGATGCGTGTTTTTTTGAAGCTTAGTGAGAAAAGATCTACTTGATATAAAGAAGGACTCGTAATGGTCTAATGATGCTGTCCTAATGTCATGATCCTAAGTTGCCGAACTAATAAGCTATATGATCCTAAGTTGCTGAATTTAGCTATGAAATGCATATACTTTCTCCTATAGCAAGCTTGATCTTTAGCCCAATATTCTGATTTTCTATTCATGAGTTTGACATTTGTGCCTCATTATTTATTTCTTTCATATGTCCCACCTTATCTTTAATTCTCTATTATTATCCATCTTTTCCCCACCCATTGCTCCAAAGTTCAACAAGTGTTTTTAATCTTGATTCATGATAATCTATGGGGAAAGAACATTTTGATAATTTGATGGAAGAAAAAGACGCATCAGTTAAGAGGGAACATGAAAAGGTTGGAATAAAACTCAAATACGTGAAAGAATGAATAGTACTGATTTACACTGTGCAAGGCACAGTGCCAGGTGATGTATCAAAAAGACAATGAGGTCCGAATTAAGTTATTATCTTTGATCTCTTATTGGTTGACTCTAGTAATATTGTATGGTCTCCTTCTCCTTCATACATAAAAAAAAAAAAAATAAGAAAAAGAAAAGAAAAGGAGAATAAGACATTTATTTTAGATAAGTCCTAGAGTTCAATTCAAATGTGAAGAACATTATCAAAGTTTTGAAGATCATCATTTTAGATTTCAGTATATCCGAAGGTTAGTTTTATTTGAAGGGGAATAGATTGTTCAGTGGCACAGTGCCACACACAGTGCCACAGTGATGAAAGTTTTGTGATGCTTATTTGCGGAAGTTGAAAATATGAAAAAAGGGTTTAAGCACTTGTTGAGCCAATTGCCATTTCAAATCTTCAAGTTTGCATTACCTATATTCATCTTACATTCTTAGCCATCAACCATGATCCTTCATGATTATTTCTTGCTTCAGAAATTCGGATTGTGAGTTGGGTTATATTTGTGCTTAATGACTTCGGATTGTGAGTTGGATTATGACATAGCACCAGCATCCTTAGTATTTATTGCTTGAGCTACTTGAATTATTTTGCTGACTATATCTCACTCTATCTCGCTAAACATGTTGATGCTCTCCTTTTTTATAATGTCAAAAGGGGGAAGATGGGTATAATACTTAGACTAATGAATAATTGGTTATCTTGGTTACCATGTTACTTGTGAATGATGTTATGCTATTTTCCCTTATGTGATTAATGGTGCATATTTTGAGGGGAAAAAAGTGATTACTTAATAATATTATATTGAGTGTTTGTCATCATCAAAAAGGGGAATTTGTTGTGCATGTGCATGTTAAGTTTTGATGATGAAAAATAATATAATATGTTATAGTATGAAAGTTTGTGACAGATGGTTGAGAAAGGAATAAATAAATGAAGACTTTGAAGAGATGAAGAATCAAGATTGAAGTCCAAGTTTATATTGAATTCCAAGTTTAGTTACTATATGCAAAATGTAATATGCTAGAACTAGATGATATATTATGTGCCAAGTATAGAAATATAAAATTAGGATAATTATTATTTTCTTAGAGTTAAGGAAATAAATAATTATGTTAATTTTATATATCTATATAAAAGGAAAAAGATTTTTGAAAGAAAAAGATTTTCGAAAACAAGTTTTAATAAAAACCGATTTGGAAAAGGATTGTGAAAAACCGATTGATAAAAGAGTTTTGAAGACAAAAGGAGTTTTAACAAGGAAAACAAAGATAGAGAAAAAAACTGATTGTGATAATAAGTTTTCTATAAAGATAATTACTAGTTAATATCGGAGAATTCTTATCTTATAAGAATTGAAAAGAAAAATCAGTTTTTATGAAAGATAAAATTTGTTTTTAATAAGGAAAAAGCTTTATCCCTTAATTTATGGAGTAAAAGATAAGTATATTTTTCTGAAGGGTTTTCGGTCGATCCAAGAAGCATATAAGGGATTGTAATTCGGTTTCATAACTCACGTTTTGAGAGAGGAAAAATCGGAGATATTAAGAGGCGAAAACAGTTTCCTAAGGCCTGAGTATAGCACAGACGAGTTCTAGTCGGGTTAGGAAACTAAAACAACGTTTGTAATTGTCCTCTATTTGCTTGAATAAGAAGCACGCTTTGAGGATCTTTTCTTTCTGTAATTTCATTATTATAGAGAGTGGCAACACTTAGAGTTAAGTGTTGGGGAGCACTACTAGGATTAGTAGTGGGGGAATCGAATTGTATCAAGAGTTTGGTATTTTACGATTCAAATAATAAAAGAGTAGTTTGTGTGGACGTAGATCTCAGAGGTGAGATTGAACCACGTTAAATTCCTGTGTCTTATTATTTGATTTCATTGTTTTATTGTGAACACCCCTACACCCGGGTGTGTGATAAAAATTCTCATGGTTCAAATATTAATGGGGAGAGAGAAAAAGAGTAAATGATGAATGAGGAATGGCGACATTGTTGAGGCTAATGGTTCAAAGATTCCATATTTGCATTAAATGTTGGTGCAATTTCTCATGAATTTATGAGGACATATCGGGGATTAAATTATCATAATAAGGGTAATTTAGGTAAAAATATTGAATTTAATTAGAAACATGTGGGGCCTGCTTATGATGTTAAGTTTTACGGCGATGATGCCGATTCGTTGTTGCTGAGGTTTGTCTTCGGTTTCGTTTTCTTTTTCCTTTGCTTTTGTTAGTGAATTTAACTGGCAGTGCTTGTTGGATTATGCTGATTATTATTAATTAACCATAGGAAAATGCTGCTTGTGTTATGGAGTACTTATCATTTGGCTATATGATTATGAAAAAACCAACATTCAAGGGGAATTACAAAAAATATATATTTAGGAGTTAAAAAATGCAAAAATAATAAAAAAATTATTTTTTTTTGGGTCAAAAGGGCTGCGATTATGGTCAAAACCGCAGGGCTGCTACGAAAAGGTTGCTGGCTAAAAACGCAGCCCTTAGGGCTGTTTTGACCGCAACCTTCCGTTTTTTTCCACTAGTGATAGTAATTAGCCATAAATGTCATCTACTGACATGGACAAATTCGTGGCTTAGATTAATTTCTTATGGTAGCCTTTTTTTTAAGACGGCTATCATAAAAACATCCGGAAAATGGAGGTTGGAAAGTGTCTTTTCAATTTCCAATTCTTTACTTTTATGTTGTCTACTACTTCTACCACCACTAACATTACTGATGATACTCATCTCTATTATAACACATGGGGAACACCAAAAAGTAGAAAAAGGAAAAATATAGGGGGATAACTAACTGCTTTATTTAAACGAAAAAGGGGGGGAAAGAAAAAAAAAGTACTCTATAAACTAAACAATAATTTTTTGAAGAAACAAAATACAAAAATAGTTCTTTTAATTTTCTATATGCTTTCACATGCATTGCGTGTATAATACACGCAATGCATGTATGTATATAAGACTAGTAATTCTCGTGCTAATTGCTTTCTAACTACTGCTCGAATACAACTCAGAAGAAGTGTCCATTCAACCTCTAATACCAAACAGTTTCAAAACCCTTTTACTTAAACAATCCTGCTCAAACAACCCATAAAAAATTTGTAATTCAGCTTTTCTATCATCTTAATCTGAGCGTACTTAGAACTAAAGCTTCATCTTTGGTAACTTTTTGGAATTTTTTTGATGAAAACCTAGATTCAGAGGAACCCAAATCCTGGTCAACAACACTTTTAACACCAAACCTTTTTGGTGATGGAGAAGAAAGTGAGGACAGAGAGTGGTGGTGTTAAGGTGGCGATGGACAAACGAAGATGGAGAAGATGCAGAGGCCTTACGAGTTACGACCGTCAACCAAAATACGAGACACTGAATTTTCTTCCTTCAACTATATTTTACTCATCACTTGCATTTTGTTATCTTTTTGTTGATAGGATTAGATATTTTGTTCACAACATTGATGATAACGACAATAGTTCGTCCTCATTGCCAGTATTTTTTTTTATAGAAATTAAGGTAATCTTTGATTTTTAACCATGTTTGCAGAGGAATGAAGATGGACATTTACATCTGCTTAGACAATAAAAAGAAAAAAAAGCACTTTCACAAGCTTAGCCGATCACCGGTCATATGGGATCACTCTTGTAAAGTAATAACATAAAGTTTGGCTTACTGCGAGATATTCAATAATTGAGACTTATTATGACGGGACGGTCATAGTTGGGACTATTCTTATCAAATTTTCCTAAATTATTCTTAAGATATACTACCTCCGTCCAAGAATAGTCTGAACATTTTCCTTTTATGATTGTCCCGAATTAGCTTGAATACTTCCATTCTTGTTATGGTCCCACCATTAATATATTATTTCTTTTACACATCTTTGGCCCACACTAGAGATGACCAACGGTCTTGGTCAATCCAGTGACCCACCTCGTGGGGTGTGGGTCGAGCCCGCGAAAAGTCCGGTCCAGCCCGCCTCGAACCGTGAAATTGGTGGGTAGATCGTGGGCCGAATTTTTTGAGCCCAACCCACAAAAAGCCTGCTACTAAAACCGCCCAACCCGGTCCACGAAACCGGTCCAGTCTGCACCATGAACCGGATCAGCCCATCCCAAGTAATTATTCAACCAAATTATGTATATTTTAATCAAATTATATATATTTTAATCAAATTGCATATATTATAACTCAATCAAATTCAAAAATAATGAAATTATTCATTAATATTAATAATTATATACTACCTCCGTTCCGAATTAAACGCAACAATTGGAGTGGCACGGACTCCTAGTTGAAATTTCTTAAGGGGTGATTAGAAAAATGTGAGGGTATGTGATTAAGTTTAAGTGAAGAGAGAAAGTGGGACCAAGCACCACCAGTACCACTATTTACTGTCACTACCACCGCGGAGCTCCACCACCACCACCAGCTCCACCGAAGCACCACCACCAGCCAAAAATACTGAAATTCACCACCAAAAAATACCACCACCAACAGAACCACCCAAACCAAAAACACCGAAATTCACCACCAAAAAATACCACCACCAACAACACCACCCAAACCAAAAACACCGAAAGTCACCACCAAAAAAAACCAAAATTCACCACCAAAAAACACCACCACCAGCATCACCAGCCAAACCACTCAAATTCACCACCAAAAACCATTGAAATCACAACCGAAATCCACCAAAAAACCCTAAAAACACCACCACAATTCGCAAACCACAGAAATTCGAACCCCAACAACAACAACTAAGCCTTATTCCCAAAGTGATTTGGGGTCGGCTAACATGAATCGTCAACTGAAACCGTCACCAAAGGAGATGGCATCGCCAAGAGTGATAAAAAGGTTTTTTTTTTTTTTTTTTAAAGCAAGGTTTACACCAACAAGTTTTAAAAGAGGTTTTCAACAAAAGGTTTTAATACCAACACAATTGAGAAAAACAAATAAATGCGAAAATCACACCCCTTCCTCCACATGGATACCTTGCCCCTCCACTCACTTCTATCCAACGTCATGCTCTCCTCAATCCCAAGTAACCTCATATCACTTTCAATTACCTTCATCCAAGTCATCTTAGGTCTTCCCCTACCCCTTACAACTTGGTTACTCCTCCACTCTTCAATTCTTCTCACCGGGTGCATCACACGATCTCCTTTTCACATGACCAAACCATCTTAACCGATTCTCCCTCATCTTTTCTTCAATGGATGCAACTCCAACTTTTTCCCGGATCACTTCATTTCTTAATCGGTCTTTCCTTGTGTGGCCACACATCCACCGCAACATACGCAAAAAAAAAAACCATAAAAACACCACCACAATTCGCAAACCACAACCCCAACCATAAATTCGAACCCAAAATCAACCAAAAAAATAGAAGAAAAAAAGATGTGATGGTGAAGAGATCGAAGAAAGGGAGATGAAGAGGGGAGATCGAAGATAGGGAGATCGAAAAAGGGAGATCGAAGAAAGGGAGATGAAGATGTGATGGTGAAGAGATCGAAACCCCAAGGCTCATGGTCGAGACGATGAAATTCGAGAAGTTCAGCGGCGGTTGCAAGGCTCGTGGTGGTGGTTGGGTCGATAAGGGTGGAGGAGGTGGTGGTTGGTGGTGGAAGTTATTGTTGGAAATTGTTGGGTGGAAATGGTGGTGGTAGATGATGATATAGAGGGTTGGGTAGGTGGTAGAAGAGGAGAGAGAGTGTGTGATAGGTGGAGGAGGTTAGTGTAATACAAATTAAATTAATTTTGTTAATAATCAATTAGGGTATATAATATGAGTTTTTAATTTTTAATGAGGGACATCTTGGTAATTTCATGTCAAAAAACCATACCATAAATGAAAAGAAAGAATTTGTTGCATTTAATTTGAAACTGCCAAAAAAGGAAACTGTTGCGTTTAATTTGGAACGGAGGAAGTATATTTTAATTAATATTAAAGGTTTTATGTAACAATAATGAATAATTTAAATGATTCAATAATTTTGAAAAAAAAATTTCTCATGCTGGACCGCCAGCCCGGTTGAGCCCGCTAGGCCCACGAACTGACAGAACCGCTCCCAAACCATGAAAATCGGTAACAGACCAGTGTGCGCCAAGATTTTTCAGCCCGTGGACTAGCCCGCCCAAACCGTGAATTTCACGGTCGGATCCTGGGCTATGAAATCTCAGCCCGGCCCGCTACGGCCCACAGACTACCCCGCCCAGCGCGCACCAGTGGCCATTTCTAGCCCACATTCTACCTTTTATCAATAAAAAATTACCCAACTTTCTCTCTCCTCTAATAAAAATACCCCACCAACTCCTATCACATCTACTTTTTAAATAAAATAACATTTAATAACCACACCACAACTTATCACCTTAAACTATGTGTCCCAACAAGTGTTGGGATCTTTCTGGGACGGAGGGAGTAAGAAAAACGATAGTTATGTGAGGTCTTATCTTATCCTATCAATGAGTACTTTAATAATATCAAAGTTTTATAACTTTTTACTAACACATAATTACATATATTAATAGTTTATAATGTACATTGACAAATATACAAGTTAAACTAAGAGCATCAAGAAAATCAAAGGAAATATAATAATATTTTAAAAAAACTTTTCTCAAAAGGCTGATAAGCTTGTGCATGACTATAAAAAAATATCTACTTATCCCCTTTTATTACCAATTGTGATTATGCATATGCACATATTCGCATCAATACATTATACATTCGAATATAATTTTCTTTCAAGATAAGATTAAGTTTCCGTGCAAATAGGGAGATACTGAGACTTGCACTTTATAAAAGGTAAGAATCGAACTTCTGTCACATAAGATGGAAGGACGATCTTCAACCAACTAGATCAAACTTAATTCTTAATTATGCATTTAGATATTACCTCTATTTGGTTTCTCATCATTTAGAGCTCTGCAGAATATATAGTAGATGAATAAGTACATACTATACATAATAGAAACTAAGAAACACTCCTCTCCCAACCAACCCTGATAACAAACCAAAAAGAAAACAATCCCCAAGACCCCAACTCAAAGATACAATTCTAAGTACTACTATTAGGATACAAGCAAGAATAAAAAAGTGTTGGCTTCTTCTCCAGGGGAAAAATTAATAGCCATAATTTTGAAATTTAGCGCATAATTTAAGAGGATCATAAGGATTACTCATGAACATAAGCTAAGATATCGATCCATCTAGGGCCGTCTTGAAGATGTGGGGGCCATGTTCTAACATGAAAATTAGGCCCCCAAATTTATAAAAAAAAATGGAAAGTAGGAGTATTGAAAATGGAAAGTTGAAAATTTAGAGATTGATCATTGAAAAATTTATTAAGGGTGGAAAGTAAGAGTGATATCCTCAAAAATAAAGTAAATTTTTTAAAATAATATATTTTAGAGCCCTTATAATTTTGGGACCCTGTGCTGTTGGGCTCTTTGCACACCCTCATCTACCCCCTGGATCCATCTTATCTTAGCTTGATCACGAGAGTTCTTGGAACCTAGAGATGTGCCTAATTTCAAAAGCAAACTATCCATCCTCTTAAGGTGGAGAACATCGTAAACCCAAAGCAAAAATTCAAGGAATCTTTCTGGAACCATTCAGGCTCGAAATTCTAGAATCAATCTTTTATTCAAGGTGGCAAAGAGGTTGCTTAGGTAGGTTTTAATTTTTGTTCACCTAATTCACTTTTTTTTACATCAATAAAGCGTACATTAAAAAATAATTAAACTAAATTAAGTCTATTCATCCTACACCTGCGCGCTAACTTTCATAAGACGACACCAACCAAACGTTGTAGCAGTTCCTCGTATCACTTCCAGGATATGTTGAATTGTGATGGCTCATGGGATCGTGCTACTGGCCTAGGGGGAGCAGCTTGGGTGGTTACTAATCTACACATGTGTTGTGCATGTGCATGTTAAGTTTTGATGATGAAAAATAATATAATATGTTAATAGTATGAAAGTTTGTGACAGATGGTTGAGAAAGGAATAAATAAATGAAGACTTTGAAGAAATGAAGAATCAAGATTGAAGTCCAAGTTTATATTGAATTCCAAGTTTAGTTACTATATGCAAAATGAAATATGCTAGAACTAGATGATATATTATGTGCCAAGTATAGAAATATAAAATTAGGATAATTATTATTTTCTTAGAGTTAAGGAAATCAATAATTATGTTAATTTTATATATCTATATAAAAAGGAAGTTTAGTTTTAAAATAAAAAAGGATTTATAAAAACTGATTTTGATAAAACGTTTTGTATATAAAAGATAAAAGTTTTTTTCGGCAAAAATCATAAAACGTTTTTAAAGAATTTTGATAAGAAGGAGAAAAACTGATTTTTCAATATGATAAAGTTAGTTTAATAAAAAAACTGATTTAAGAGTTGATCTAGTTAATATAAGATATGGAGAAATCCTTATCCTATTAGGAAAAGGAAAATCAGTTTTTTATAAAAGATAAAATTGGTTTTTGAATAGGAAAAGAATTTTATCCCTTTATTTTAGGAATAAAAATTGTTCAAAAGATAATATATCTTGGAGAAGGATTTTTATTCAGTTCACCAAGATATATAAGGGATTGCAACTCAGTTTTATAACTCACGTTTTCAGAGAGGAAAAATCGGAGATATTAAGAGCTGAAAACAGTTTCCTAAGGCACGCAGTATAGCACGAGTTCTAGTCGGGTTAGGAAACTAAAACAACGTTTGTAATTGTCCTCTTATTTGCTTGAATAAGAAGCACGCTTTGAGGATCTTTTCTTTCTGTAATTTCATTATTATAGAGAGTGGCAACACTTAGAGTTAAGTGTTGGGGAGCACTACTAGAGTTAGTAGTGGGGGAATCGAATTGTATCAAGGGTTTGGTATTTTACGGTTCAAATAATAAAAGAGTAGTTTGTGTGGATGTAGATCTCAGAGGTGAGATTGAACCACGTTAAATTCCTGTGTCTTATTATTTGATTTCATTGTTTTATTGTTTGATACAATTTCGTTCGAGCAAAAACATCAATCGGAGATTTTACGAGTGAATAACACAGTGCACGGCACTGTGCCATACGAGTGTTTTTGCGAAAATCGATTAGTTTTAGCCACTCAATTCAAACCCCATCTTCTTGAGTGTCACCTTGTGTTCCAACAACATGCAATGCCTAGCTAAGCAAGGAACGTCGTTCTACGCCTCCTCTGCTCTTTCCACTGAAGTTGCAGCCTGCCTTCATGCTATTACTTGGGCTCGCAAGAATGGATTCTCTAATATTTTGCTTTACACAGATTCAGTGTCACTTGTGAGGCATTTGGGCCTTCTAATACATCCTAATTTGACGCTATTTGTTGGGCCACTAAGGTGTCATATATTGAAAATTAAAATTTAAAATAATTTTTTACAAAAATAACTTTAAAGTGATAAAGATACATATATGTAGTTTAAGATAGGAGAAAATAAAGTTTGGTTCACAATAAAATACTATAGATAATTCAGTAGAGTATTATAAGCTTCAAAAAATTGTGATTTTTGTACCATTGAAAACAACGTGAAAATTATTTTGAAACAGGATGCATTTTTTATATTTTTAAAGAGTTCAAATGAAACCAACAATTTCATTATTTTCCTTGAAAATATTTGAACGATTGAAATTATTATTATATATTTCTTGGTACACTAGACGTTATCTACTAAATTACTAATATAGGTAAGATAGACGTTGTCTTGAAAACAATTAGAATTGTGACAATTTAAATACTTTAAAACAAGATATATTTATAAAAAAATTGAATAAATATCAACAATTTCTCTAAAATTCCTTAAAAAAAGTTGAACTAATGATATTATCATGGGATATTTTTTTCATGAACAAATTTAAGAATTTTTTTTTTTGACAGAAAAATTTAATAAGGGCAGTAAGATGTATTTGTTTTAGAATACAAACAATATTATGAGTTTTTAGAATACTTTATTATATAAATTTCATCTCATGCATTTGGCGTCTCTTTTGAATGCCAAATGTCTATATTTTTAAGGAAACTAAAATATAAATTATATCTATACATAATATATGATATTATTAGCCATATATGAACTTTTCTTAATCTTATATGACATAATAAGTAGAATTCTCCCAGCAATCTGGAAACTATAGTTGATGCTTATAATTTTTTATAATATATATTTTTAATCAATTGTTATATTATTTAGGCTCTGTTCTTTTGGACTGAATAAGTCTGAACTGAACTGAACTGAAATGAATAAGTCTGAACTGAACTGAATTGAAATGAATAAGTCTGAACTGAACTGAACTGGTCTGAACTGATATGATCTGAACTGATCTGAATTGAGTATTATTAATAATTACAAGTAGAGTAATATTTTTATCATCATTGACAATGATAATAATTAATAATATTAATGATAATGATAATAATAATAATAATATTATTAATACTAATACTAATAATATGCATAATAATAATATTCTTATGAATTGAGTAATATTAATAATAACAAGTAGACTAATAATGATATGAAGTAATAATATTATTAATATAATATTTTCCTCCAAGATTGATATTCGCAAGTCAATATATACAAAACCAATAGCATGTTTCACGCCTAATACCGTAGAATAGTAACAATAGCATGTATGACTCCTAATTCTAAGCAACAGAATATTGACTTGCCTAATTTACAAAATACAAAACTGTATTTACATACATTTGACTACTCCTATATTTACAAAACTATATTTGACATATATTTTAAAAAAAATACAAAACTATATTTGACAATAATAATAAAAATAATAATAATAATGATAATAATAATAATAATAATAATAATAATAATAATAATAAAAATAATAATAGTAATAATAATAATAATAATAATAACAATAATAATAATAACAATAACCATAATAATAATTATAATAATAATAATAATAATAGTAATAATAATAATAATAATAGTAATAATAATATTAATAATAATAATGATGATGATGATGATAATAATAATAATAATAATAATAATAATAATAATAATAATAATAATAATAATAATAAAATCAATAAGTTGTAGTCTGAACTGATCTGATCTGAACTGAATAAAATCTGAACTGAACTGAACTGAACTGATCTGAACTGATCTGAACTGATCTGATCTGAACTGATCTGATCTGAATTGAATTTCCATTTATTCAGTCCAAAAGAACAGAGCCTTAATTACTTAATAGAATTATTTTATCTATAATGCTAAACATTATACTTCATTATAATATTCCTTCTACAAAGAAAATTAATACGCGTCAAAAATCTAGTTAAAGGCTAAAATTCCGCAAGTCAAAGAGAATTACTTCGTATTCACCTAGCGTCCTAGACATTCCATTCATTAAAAACAAAAGGAATATTGACAATCTTATCTTTTGTTTGTGATTAGGGGCATGTTTGGCAAAACTAGCGGTTCTAGTAGCGGTTAGCGGTTGCGGGCTAGAAATTGTTGGGGGTAGCGGCTAAATGCCTACTAGTAGTCACGGGTCAACGATTAAATTAATTGTTTAATTAGAAGTGTTTGGCAAATGTAGCTGTTGAAATTATAAAAGACAATAAATGACATTTATTCTAATATGAAATGAACTACAATAATTTCATATGTTCGTTCAATAGTTAAATTCAAGATTAATTTTTTCAAAGAAGTTACACAAAAAGGAGTATATGACTTTTTAGGTGCTCAAAGAAATGTATAAATCTAAGAAAATATTTAACCCTTGAAAAATTTATATTACCAATTTTAACTAAAATACTTGTAAAATATCTTATCTTTAAAATAAATATTTAAATTACATCTCTACTATTATAAAATAAACATTGAATTGCCATAAAATAAAACAATAAATAAACAGTAAAAGGAAAAAGAAATAAAAAAAACATTGGTTAATAATTCTACCTTATGCTATCATATAGTGTTTATTTGCTAGACCGCTACCTTTAAATCTCAAACGTTACTACAACGTTCCACAACCGCTACTCATAATCTACTTCAACTGCTACCCGCTACTTCAACCACTACCTTACCAAACACTCATAATTTTCTTAAGTAGCGTTTTAATCTTGTCCAACCACTAACCGCTAACCGCAACCTCAAACGCTAGTGCCAAACAGGGCCTAGATCTACATAAGAAAATCATGCTCGTTTTGTTATATAAAGAACGGTTAGGTTTTTATGTTGCGTACAAGTGGTCACGGTAATAGTGGTTGCTTTTTTTTCCCTTAACCAATTGAGTGACAGTTCGATTAATGTGTCCGCGGTGTATACCTTGGTATTTCACCAAGGGAAGAAAAAAAAAACCACCTCTAATTCGTTATCTTCTAACCCACTTAACACTAAACACCACTTTTAGAGACTAAACTTCCATTAGCTAACCCAAAAATCGACAAAAAGTTCCAAGAATTAGAAACCAATATAATCAGATCAGAAAAGTGACAACAACACTAACAAAACTGTATAATCATGCAATAATAATATAATTAAGAAAGTAGAGAAATAATTATGTGCAACAAACAATTAAAGAGGAATTGGAAGTGAAAGCACTAACAAGATTTGATGAGCGTAGGTGGCAGGTGGCATATCACCGCATCAGGGAGTTCTGCCGTCAAAACTTCATAATAATTTGCAGACTTAATCAAGTGTAGCGGTGCTTTGCTAATATACAAATTACAAACCGACATAATCAACCTGCAATAATATATCAGAATAATTTCTCCTATTTATTTACTCCATATCACAAGAGCAAACTATATTAGGGACTTTTGGCTTTTAATTCTAAATCGAATAATATTTTAATTTTATTCATGTAATAAATACTTTTTGGCTAAAACCGACTATATTTTTGCAGGGATCTCTGATCTAACAGGAGAAATTGGATTATAAAGAAAGATTTTTTTTTTTTAAATAAAGGCTTAAAACTAACAATTAACATGGAAAATGATAGCATATATAGATCTAGTCTTCCAATGTAAAATAATTATAAAAAACTCAAAGAATTATAAACATTAGCAAAATTTCAACAAGAACACAAAAGGCATGTACAAAATTAGAATTAAAAGGAGTAGATGTAAGATGTGTATGAAATATTAGAAGGTTAACATATATTTATGTGCAAAAAAGTAACAACAGAAGAAAATATTGTAGACTAGTAGAGTACAAAAATTGATCAAGTAAACAAGATGAAGGGAAGAAAGGCACAAACCCTAAAGCAGCAATGTTTGAGTTTTGGATAGATCCATATTGAGGCTCTAGAGGATAAGTATTAAGAGTTTTAAACTCACCTTTTATCAAACTATTTGATTCATTATTTTATTTTATTTGGTGTAGTATTTTGTGATGGATAATGTTTGTTTCAATATTTTATTATTTTTCATTTTTGACCTTTAACTTAAAATGAGTCTAGCATGCAGAAGAAAAGGTAAGCAATAACATTATAGGATAATAGCAACACTCTACAACTGCAACCATTCTATGGCCACCACCTCAGTCACTAATCACTAGTCAGTAGTCACCCCCTTTCATGATCATCTCTCTGTTCAATATCAAAATCATGCGTCTGAGCTCTTTTGTTTTATATTGAAGCATTATGTGGTAGACAATAATTAAGCCATTATTGATTAGCTAGATTATTGATTAACTAATATCCATATCCTATCAAAAACAAACTTAAAAAATTAGGGATTTTCTACATTACCCCCCTGTGTTTCTTCATTTTCTATATTGTACCCCAGTGTTTTATAAGTTCTACGTACCCTTAAACTTATCTTTTATAATGTATAGTTCCCGATTGCCGATTAGGTGTCATAAATTTTGTTACCTTTTTGTGATTTATAGGAGCTACGCTAACTTGTTCATAGTTTTACTATTAAAGGACACATCTTATAAGCAAGATTAACTCATTAGATTATAAATTATAGACAAAATATTTATCTTCGAGTTAATAGTAAGGACAAAGTGCATAAAATGTGGTAAATTTAAGGGTAACATGTGGAATTTCAAAAATGTTGGGGTAAAACATAGAAATCGAAGAAACACAAAGGTATAATGTAGAAAAACCCAAAAAATATTACACTCCCTCAATCTTATTTAATACTATAGTTACACTTTGACTTTACGCATGCCAATGTTAATTATTAATATTGAACACTAAAATGTTTAACTGTGTATTTGTAAAAATGATTCTATCTGTCCTATAAATAGACTAAACACTCCCTTTTATTCGCATGGTTCCACTATTATGATAAAGTATTAATTTCTAACACCCTTTTAATCTAAAAGTAAAAAGTGCAGGGGTCTCTTATTTTATCTATTTCAATAGAGATATTTCACTAACTCCTGCCACATTTTTTTTTATAAAATAGTATTTGAAAATCACACAACAACTTATCTCCTTATAGCGTTTCAAGTGTTCACAGTATTATGGGCCAGAGGAAGCATAAAAAGTTGGTGTTCCGAAAATACATATTAAGACGAATCAAACAAAATATCATACGATTATATTTTTCTTTATGCATAAGTACAAAGGATGGTTATAGTGGGAAATGTAAATAGCGGTTAATACTAAGTGTAACTATAAAAAAGAAGGGAGCTAGTACTACTTATTAAAATAACCAATCTAGTCTCGTGATAGAATTTATAATCCACGTAAATTCGTACCGTTACTTAATTATCTTGATCGGTCTTAAATGTATTTTATTATAATAAGTGCAAAGAATGGTCAAAAACGTAAATGTGAATAGTGGCAAGTGTAGTTATAAAAGAGAAGGGAGTACTAATTAGTGAATAACCGATATCTAGTAACGTGATAGACTTGTAAAGCCACACAAATTCAAACCATTAATTTATTTTGATCGATCTTAAATCAATCAATCAATATATATATATATATATATATATATATATAAAGGAGGAACTAGAGCGCGCCATGTAGGATTGCCACGTCATTAATTTTTATTTTTATATTTTACAAAAATAGAGTTCTACATAGATTTAAATACATATAAGGAGTTTTGGATAAGCGAAAATTAGAGTTTTGTTTTGAATGAACAACCTAAATTATTATACTATGTAATTTGTGTATAACTTTTGCTACGTAATTAGGAATATTATAATTTTTGTACTATTGGGTAGTGCTCGAAATATGCTCCGAAATAAGATCCATATATAATATAGTTCTACAACTTATGAAATAGAGAGCGCCACATAGGATTGCCTAGAGTTCTACACATATTTAAATACATAAAAGGAGTTTTGAATAGGGGGAAATTAGAGTTTCTTTTTATTTTTATTTTTTACAAAAATAGAGTTCTACATAGATTTAAATACATATAAGAAGTTTTGGATAAGCGAAAATTAGATTTTTTTTTTTTGAATGAACAACCTAAATTATTATATTACGTAATTTGTGTATAACTTTTGCTACGTAATTCGGAATATTATAATTTTTGTACCATTGGGTAGTGCTCGAAATATTCTCCGAAATAAGATCCATATACAATATAGTTCTACAACTTATGAAATAGAGAGTGCCACATACGATTGTCATGTCATTAATTTTTCTTTTAAATATTTTTAAAAATAGAGTTCTACACATATTTAAATACATAAAAGGAGTTTTGAATAGGGAAAATTAGAGTTTCTTTTTATTTTTATTTTTTACAAATATAGAGTTCTACATAGATTTAAATACGAATTTTGGATAAGCGAAAATTAGAGTTTTATTTTGAATGAACAACCTAAATTATTATATTATGTAATTTGTGTGTAACTTTTGCTACGTAATTCGGAATATTATAATTTTTGTACCATTGGGTAGTGCTCGAAATATGCTCCGAAATAAGATCCATATACAATATAGTTCTACAACTTATGAAATAGAGAACGCCACGTAGGATTACCATGTCATTAATTTTTCTTTAAAATATTTTAAAAAATAGAGTTCTACAAATATTTAAATACATAAAAGGAGTTTTGAATAGGGAGAAATTAGAGTTTGATTTTGAATAAAAAAAACCTAAATTATTATATTATGTAAATTGAATATAACGTTGGCTTCCTAATTGAAAACATTATAATCTTTTACCATTGGAGAGTGTTTGAAATATGCTTTAAAATGAGATCCATTTACAATATATTTTTACAACTCATGAAAATATATTTAATTAGATGAATGGTAAGACATTTTTTAGTCTTTCTTTTAGATAAATATATAACAATAATTAAGCTATAAGTATTGTGTACAATATGTGATTATAGTATTTTATAATAGGTGCAATTTACAGGATCAAACATATTATCTTTCAAAACATTAGCCTTACTCAACTAATCCAAAATAATTTAGTATTGCAACAAAATATACTAAGGAAACTTTGTGGTTACAACAAAAACTAAATTCTATAGTGATAGAGTTATATATATGTTAGAGTTTTGGATGATGAAAAAATTAGAGTTTGATTTTAAAAGACAACCTTAAAATATTTTAGAGAGCTCCACCTAAGCATGTCATGTCATTCTTTTTAATTTTTAATTTTTAATTTTTTTCAAAAATTGTGTTCAACATAGTTATAAATACATATGAGGTGTTTTCGATAAGTGAAGATTATTACAGTATGATTTTAAATAGACAACATAAATTATTATACTATGTAAATTGAATATAACTTTTGATACAAATTCGCAATATTATAATTTCTTTACCATTAGAGAGTGCTCGAAATATGCTTCGAAATAAGTTCCATATACAATATACTCTTACAACTTATGAAAAATTATTTTATCTAGATGAACAATAACATATTATTTATTTTTTTATTTAAATACATATAAACAATTATAAAAATAGCAATTATATCTTTCAAAATCATACTTTTAAAAATTGAGTTATATAAAGATAAAAAATACATATCTATAATTTTGAACCTATAGCATAACACGGGGACATTACATGAAGAATCAAATGAAAGTTTGTCAACGACATTTCAGAGGTATTATGCAATTGACTATTATTTTAATCCTAGAATATTTATTGTATACATAATTATTTATGTTTGTCTTTTCCATATATCTATATGTCAGATCTTATTTTTTTTCTCCATGAACTTAATCTACTAAAACTAATTGGAAAAATAAGGTTCACATTTCTAGACTATTTGAGGTCCCGGATCATAAAAAAGGGGGAAGTTTGATAAGTCTTGATATGGTCATGATTGATGAAGAGGTATTTTTTCTCTTAAATAGTATTTTCGATTATTAGTAGAGGTTAGTTTTATATTTAATTAATTTTATTCATGATACTTCTTCCATTCTATATGCGTTAGTGTTTATGTCCTATATTAAAAGTTGAAGTTGTAGGCGGCACTCATATCTACTCTATTCTTTGTGTCCTGCGTCTATTAAATTATTACCCTCTACTTTCTTAAAGTATCATTCGGGCATTCTTCATGTTAAAACTTTATTAGCTATTGTTAGTCATACCAATCGTTGGGATACATTTAATAATAGACTTAGCTGCAATATTCAATTGAGTATTAAAAATAATTAAATCTATATATCGTAATAACAAATATATAAATTAGAGTATTATGACAAATACTTTCTCCGTTCTTTTTCTATAGCAACAATGATTTTTAAGGAAATGAAAAAAATGGGTAGTTCAGCATAGATGTACCCCTTTAATTAACTAGAGTAAGGGGATAAGTATTTTCTTAATAAAGTAAACGCAACTTTATGAGGCAATTTGAGTAATAAATGATGGATTTATTAATATAAAGTAAATACAATATTGTCAACTATAGTTTTTTTTTACCAAAAGTGGAGTAGTCCCAATAAATGAAACTGCCCAAAGTGGTATTTGTTGTAATAGAATTAGAACGGAGGAAGTATGTAAATACAATAGTGTTGAAAAATCTCATTTCGCAAAGAACACAAAATCAATAATGTTAACCAAAAATTTGTAAAAATAAAATAAAATAAAAACAACCCGTGCAACGCACGGGCTTCAAAATTAGTATATATATATAAAGGAGGAACTTTTCGGGAGCATAGGGAGCTCCTCAAGATTTCGAAGCCATAGAGAGTGCCACGTAGGATTGCCACGTCATTAATGTTTATTTTTATTTTTTACAAAAATAGAGTTCTACATATGTAACACCCCCCAAATTTCTCTCTTTTTGGAAAACTTATTTTAATATAAAACTCATTGAGAAACTTGAGAGTATTACCGCCACGTGATAACGTTAAAGGCTTTAATACTAACTACTAACTGAACTTTAAACTAATGCAGCGGAATAACTAAAAAACTTCTCTTTATTGATATAAAGCATGTAATACAAACAATATACTATAAACTTGAAGCAAGCAAGTAAGAAATAAAGCATGTA
The DNA here is from genome assembly GCA_947648045.1 of Beta corolliflora. Taxonomy (NCBI): domain Eukaryota; kingdom Viridiplantae; phylum Streptophyta; class Magnoliopsida; order Caryophyllales; family Amaranthaceae; genus Beta; species Beta corolliflora. The sequence continues at coordinate 66,064 of CANSZD010002223.1, read as the reverse complement.
ATTCACATATACTATAAACTTCCTATAAAAGTAAGGTGGCTCACTTAATAACTCATGAAACAAGTCAAAATTAGGTCAAAAAATAACGTTCTAAGGTCAAACGGGCGAAACTCTATCGCATTCTATCCCCCTTAAAAGGAGTTATGCCCCGTAACTCGCTAAGACTGAAAACTTGACTTAATTTTTTTTTTTTTTATCAACTTTGTAATACAAACAATATAAGAAACAACTGGCGACAAAGAATAACAAAATCACTAGATAGATTATATCTTCGAAAATATCTTTTGAGCTGTGAGAATTAATCTCTTTTTCAAGGTAATAATAATAGAAACATTTGCCTTCAATAATAAATCAATATAATAAAGAAAATATTTCAATAACTCCAAAAGGGTATAGTTTATGACAAAATGAAAAGTTTATAAATTTGATTAGGAAAATTTTCCAAATTCTTGAAATAATAAATAATTACAAATTGATAATAAAGGCATAAATAGCAGGAAAAAGACTTGAAGCAAATACTGATATATTATGAAAATGCTATAATATAGTCATAACAAATGAATTTTACAAAACCTTTCGCAAGCTTTTCTCGAAAATGCAATATTCAAACATGCCCTTTTAAAAAAATACCTTTACTTTCTCTCAAAATTTAATCAGCTTCACATAACTCATGAAGAATTCATAATGAATACCAACAAAATAACGTCGATCATACTTTATTACAAATCAAATTAAATCATTTCATATGCTAAACTTGGAAGTATAACAACACAACATATACTTGAAGAAAATAGTCATCCTTACTTAGGTCCTCAAAACTAAAACTCCTCGAAATTCATCTTCAATTTTTTCTTAAAGTACCATAATTAATACTCTCTCAAGATAGACAGTAGTCAACTAGGTCTTGAGATAGTAAATAAATAATCTTTTCCTAAAAATTCATACAATCTTCATTTCAATAAAATTAACTCCTTCACATAATATATACTCAATGCTTAAATTCATAAGACGAAAATACGACTACTATTTCCAAAATCAATTACCTTGAATTACTAGTTTATTCCCTTTTCTCCTTTATTAAGCTCTTGATTTTTTTTTCCAAAAGTATATATTTCTTCCACTATTAGAGAGTTAGAGTCACCGAACTCCTTTATAATTAATATACCCAATCCGTTGTAACAAACATCAAGCAAGAGTTTAATACTACTCTCAAAAATAATACTTCTCTTGACACTTAATAATCCCCCAAAGTCAACTTAGCACACATTTAGAGAGTTCTAGTATCTTACTTACACCTTTTAAAACAAAAAAAAAAGATCTAAAGGAACCTATTAAAAATTCAAATATGGCCTTTCGTACTTTCTTTGCTTAACTATAACAACGATAACTCCTTTAAATATATTTGCAATTCAGCATAGGGTAAGATTCCTTAATTAAATCAAACTTCAAATATGATATCTCATATACCTATAAGGTCCTCATAATATCCCTTATTTTGCCACCTTTTTAAGGTTGTAGCTATATCATTGCTATAATGGTGTTGACTTTATCCATAAACAAAATATATAACTTATCTAAATCATGATAATTTGCCCAAATGAGTATAAATCATTGATTTCCTACTTCTACTTTCCACAAATCATAAATTTTTCATTTCTTACTCATGTCACTATATATTAAAGATCACCCAACTGAATAAAACTTCAAATTACTATTTCACCATCCTTAGCACATATAATAATGTATTGTCTTCTTCACTCCTACTAAAAAAAATAACTACTAAACTTCTTTCCTTCAAAGGAATAAATCAAGACACTCTTCACTTTTAATGAATCTAAAATAGTCAACTTGGCTTACTTTGAAGTCATAGGTTCTTGTGACACTTATAAATCAACAAAACAAACATATAAATCACTTTGCATGAATTAGATCACATGCATACATGTCATATAAGACGTTAAATAACCAAATTCATCTCGTAGAAAATATCCGTGCAAAAAAAAAAATGCCTTTAGAGATAGTAATATCACAACTTGCGGGTAGCTTCTTAATAATATGTCATGAAAGACAAAATAATAACTCAGTTCTTATAATAAACAATAAACTCTTTCTTTTGCTTATGAAAAATACAAAGATTTTCATATTAACTTGACAATAAGTCACACTTCTTTAAAATATATTCATAATAATCATATTGCTAATATAACAATAAATAACCAAACAATTCATATAAAAATTTCAATACTTCATAAAAAAAAATTCAGCTTTATAATTCGAAAAAAAATATATAGATATATAAGTAAAATATGAATTACACGTTGACAAAATAGTTAAAATAAAAATAAATCAAACAGTAATTTGAAATGAATCGAAAAAGATTCAGAATTTCTAAAAAAAAAATATTTTTGTTTCTCATATTTTCGGAAAAAAAACGTCTATCATCTTATTCTACTTATGCACATAAAATGCTAAAACTTTTCTTGCCAATTTTTTTTTTTTTTTGCAACCTTTTATTTTTCCAAATATGTCTTATAATGAGTACTTGATTCATGACAAAGAATAGTCGGGCCAATGAATTTCCCAGGATAGAGTTGGTTACACGCAACGTTGGTGAGAGCCCAAGCCTTTCCTTGCCAAAAACATTGCCAACCCAACTTATCCAAATCAATCGTTTTTCCTCAAATAATAAAATAGATTTTCATGCATATTTAATATAAATATGAAAAGAATGCGAAACTCTCTAACCTATATGCCCATCCTTAAGTCACCCCATTAATTTTAGATTCCAGTTTCATATCCCTAGACTTTCAAACTGATACCACTTTGTAACACCCCCAAATTTCTCTCTTTTTGGAAAACTTATTTTAATATAAAACCCATTGAGAAACTTGAGAGTATTACCGCCACGTGATAACGTTAAAGACTTTAATACTAACTACTAACTGAACTTTAAACTAATGCAGCGGAATAACTAAAAAACTTCTCTTTATTGATATAAACTTTATTGTACAACTTTAAAAATAGAAATATAGAAAATAAAATAATAACTCCTTGACTAATCATGATTCCTCACTAGCTCCCCCATATGAAGTATGCATCATATCAACCTGTAAATTCTGCTCGCCAAAATAGGGTCATCACAGGGACAAAGCCATAAAACAAAACAAACAAAACGCGTGTCAGTAAAAATACTGAGTACATGTATATGCGGAAAATAAAACACTTTATTTAATAAAACATTCAAAACCTTTAACTTTCATAAACCTTCTTTGGATACTTCTAATACTTATATAATATAAAGTATATAATTTTAATAAAAATCTTTTTTCCTTGCCTAGGTACCTTTCCTAAAGTGTGCACACCCCCCAAGTTTAGTATTCTTTACTGAGTCTATTACGAGGGGTTACTACCTTGTCCACATGACTTATACAAAAAGTATATGGGTAAATAATATAATGACTACCGTTCTTGCTAATAAATAACAAGCCGTTGCCTGGGTAAATAATAATAGCTAATGTTCTTGATAATAAATAACAAGCCGTTGCCTCTTTTTATAATTGTGATCATAAAAGATCATATATCTAATAAAAATCCTTCCGAAATAATCCTCCTTTAAAAAGAATAGTACTACTTGATAAATTTAGCCATATAAAGGCATAAATAAAATAACTTGCTTAAGAGGTAACTTTTGAAAAATAATAATAATTCAAAAACACTCCTTTTTAAATATTTAAACATGCATTTAAATATCAAACTCCTAGTAAATATGAATACAGATTCAAAGATCAAACTTTATAATAATATTGAACTAAAGTCATAATTCAAGTGCATAATAAAATTAATAAACATTCAAACATGTTCATACAAAACACATGTAGTTCATAATAAAACTTATAAAAACATGGACTTCAATCCAAAAATATTTTCCGAAAAACATGATACTAAGGTTGCAAAATAATTATTAAAGATCTACATATACATGCACCTTGAAAACTAATAACTATTAGGGAAGAAGAGAAAGGGTAGGCTAAGAGGGAGAGAGAGTTTAAACTTGAGAAAAGAGATGTATTTCTCAAATTTGGTGTGAAGAATATGATGGGTGGAAACCCCTATTTATACTAGTTGGATAGGTAGAGTCATACTAGGACTCAAAAACTAAAAGATGAATTTAAGAGAAAAGATAAACAAATCTAGCTAAGATCTAACAAATTTTTACGATCATCCAACTAAGATTAGAGAAAAGATATAATTTATCCCATAAGTTACATAATTGTAAAGCCTTTGTAGCATATCAAACTAACAAAAGGTTTGAAGATAAAAAATTGTGATCTTCCTCACTGCCGTGAGATGCAGTGGGGATTTTTTTTTTTCTTTTTGGATTTATCTTTAAAATATTTTAAATTTTATTTTAAACAAAATACTTGGATTTTAAAATTAGTAAACCTAGGCCCAAAATCCAAATTGGGCTAGAATTTATTTTAAACACCCAAAATCTTTTATAAAAGCCTATTTTAAAAGCCTTTTTAGTAAATAACTAGCCTTTTTAGTAAATAAAAACTCGTTTAATAATCAAAACCTTTCTAAATATATAAATATTAACTACGAAAAATACGGATTATTACGGACTACCCCTCTTAAAAGAAGTTTCGTCCTCGAAACTTGAAGCAAGCAAGTAAGAAATAAAGCATGTAATTCACATATACTATAAACTTCCTATAAAAGTAAGCCTTGGCTCACTTAATAACTCATGAAACAAGTCAAAATTAGGTCAAAAAATAACGTTCTAAGGTCAAACGCGCGAAACTCTATCGCATTCTATCCCCCTTAAAAGGAGTTACGCCCCCCGTAACTCGCTAAGACTGAAAACTTGACTTAATTTTTTTTTATCAACTTTGTAATACAAACAATATAAGATACACTGGCTGACAAAGAATAACAAAATCACTAGATAGATTATATCTTCGAAAATATCTTTTGAGCTGTGAGAATTAATCTCTTTTTCAAGGTAATAATAATAGAAGCATTTGCCTTCAATAATAAATCAACATAATAAAGAAAATATTTGAATAAGTCCAAAAGGGTATAGTTTATGACAAAATGAAAAGTTTATAAATTTGATTAGGAAAATTTTCCAAATTCTTGAAATAATAAATAATTACAAATTGATAATAAAGGCATAAATAGCGGAAAAAGACTTGAAGCAAATACCGATATATTATGAAAATGCTATAATATAGTCATAACAAATGAATTTTACAAAACCTTTCGCAAGCTTTTCTCGAAAATGCAATATTCAAACATGCCCTTTTAAAAAAATACCTTTACTTTCTCTCAAAATTTAATCGACTTCACATAACTCATGAAGAATTCATAATGAATACCAACAAAATAACGTCGATCATACTTTATTACAAATCAAAGTAAATCATTTCATATGCTAAACTTGGAAGTATAACAACACAACATATATACTTGAAGAAAATAGTCATCCTTACTTAGGTCCTCAAAACTAAAACTCCTCGAAATTCATCTTCAATTTTTTTCTTAAAGTACCATAATTAATACTCTCTCAAGATAGACGGTAGTCAACTAGGACTTGAGATAGTAAATAAATAATCTTTTCCTAAAAATTCATACAATCTTCATTTCAATAAAATTAACTCCTTCACATAATATATACTCAATGCTTAAATTCATAAGACGAAAATACGACTACTATTTCCAAAATCAATTACCTTGAATGACTAGTTTATTTCCTTTTCTCCTTTATTAAGCTCTTGATTTTTTTTTTCCAAAAGTATATATTTCTTCCACTATTAGAGAGTTAGAGTCACCGAACTCCTTTATAATTAATATACCCAATCCGTTGTAACAAACATCAAGCAAGAGTTTAATACTACTCTCAAAAATAATACTTCTCTTGACACTTAATAATCCCCCAAAGTCAACTTAGCACACATTTAGAGAGTTCTAGTATCTTACTTCCACCTTTTAAAACAAAAAAAAAGATCTAAAGGAACCTATTAAAAATTCAAATATGGTCTTTCGTACTTTCTTTGCTTAACTATAACAACGATAACTCCTTTAAATATATTTGCAATTCAAGCATAGGGTAAGATTCCTTAATTAAATCAAACTTCAAATATGATATCTCATATACCTATAAGGTCCTAATAATATCCCTTATTTTGCCACCTTTTTAAGGTTGTAGCTATATCATTGCTATAATGGTGTTGACTTTATCCATAAACAAAATATATAACTTATCTAAATCATGATAATTTACCCAAATGAGTATAAATCATTGATCTCCTACTTCTACTTTCCACAAATCATAAATTTTTCCTTTCTTACTCATGTCACTATATATTAAAGATCACCCAACTGAATAAAACTTCAAATTACTATTTCACCATCCTTAGCACATATAATAATGTATTGTCTTCTTCACTCCTACTAAAAAAATAACTACTAAACTTCTTTCCTTCAAAGGAATAAATCAAGACACTCTTCACTTTTAATGAATCTAAAATAGTCAACTTGGCTTACTTTGAAGTCATAGGTTCTTGTGACGCTTATAAATCAACAAAACAAACATATAAATCACTTTGCATGAATTATACATACATGTCATATAAGACGTTAAATAACCAAATTCATCTCGTAAAAAATATCCGTGCAAAAAAAAATATGCCTTAAGAGATAGTAATATCACAACTTGCAGGTAGCTTCTTAATAATATGTCATGAAAGACAAAATAATAACTCAGTTCTTATAATAAACAATAAACTCTTTCTTTTGCTTATGAAAAATACAAAGATTTTCATATTAACTTGACAATAAGTCACACTTCTTTAAAATATATTCATAATAATCATATTGCTAATATAACAATAAATAACCAAACAATTCATATAAAAATTTCAATACTTCATAAAAAAAAATTCAGCTTTATAATTCGAAAAAAAAATATATAGATATATAAGTAAAATATGAATTACACGTTGACAAAATAGTTAAAATAAAAATAAATCAAACTGTAATTTGAAATGAATCGAAAAGATTCAGAATTTCTAAAAAAAAATATATTTTTGTTTCTCATATTTTCGGAAAAAAAACGTCTATCATCTTATTCTACTTATGCACATAAAATGCTAAAACTTTTCTTGCCAATTTTTTTTTTTTTGCAACCTTTTATTTTTCCAAATATGTCTTATAATGAGTACTTGATTCATGACAAAGAATAGTCGGGCCAATGAATTTCCCAGGAAAGAGTTGGTTACACGCAACGTTGGTGAGAGCCCAAGCCTTTCCTTGCCAGAAACATTGCCAACCCAACTTATCCAAATCAATCGTTTTTCCTCAAATAATAAAATAGATTTTCATGCATATTTAATATAAATATGAAAAGAATGCGAAACTCTCTAACCTATATGCCCATCCTTAAGTCACCCCATTAATTTTAGATTCCAGTTTCATATCCCTAGACTTTCAAACTGATACCACTTTGTAACACCCCCAAATTTCTCTCTTTTTGGAAAACTTATTTTAATATAAAACTCATTGAGAAACTTGAGAGTATTACCGCCACGTGATAACGTTAAAGACTTTAATACTAACTACTAACTGAACTTTAAACTAATGCAGCGGAATAACTAAAAAACTTCTCTTTATTGATATAAACTTTATTGTACAACTTTAACAATAGAAATATAGAAAATAAAATAATAACTCCTTGACTAATCATGATTCCTCACTAGCTCCCCCATATGAAGTATGCATCATATCAACCTCGTAAATTCTCGCTCGCCAAAATAGGGTCATCACAGGGACAAAGCCATAAAACAAAACAAACAAAACGCGTGTCAGTAAAAATACTGAGTACATGTATATGCGGAAAATTAAACACTTTATTTAATAAAACATTCAAAACCTTTAACTTTCATAAACCTTCTTTGGATACTTCTAATACTTATATAATATAAAGTATATAATTTTAATAAAAATCTTTTTTCCTTGCCTAGGTACCTTTCCTAAAGTGTGCACACCCCCCAAGTTTAGTATTCTTTACTGAGTCTATTACGAGGGGTTACTACCTTGTCCACATGACTTATACAAAAAGTATATGGGTAAATAATATAATGACTACCGTTCTTGCTAATAAATAACAAGCCGTTGCCTGGTAAATAATAATAGCTACTGTTCTTGATAATAAATAACAAGCCGTTGCCTCTTTATAATTGTGATCATAAAAGATCATATATCTAATAAAAATCCTTCCGAAATAATCCTCCTTTAAAAAGAATAGTACTACCGATAAATTTAGCCATATAAAGGCATAAATAAAATAACTTGCTTAAGAGGTAACTTTTGAAAAATAATAATAATTCAAAAACACTCCTTTTTAAATATTTAAACATGCATTTAAATATCAAACTCCTTGTAAATTATATGAATACAGATTCAAAGATCAAACTTTATAATAATATTGAACTAAAGTCATAATTCAAGTGCATAATAAAATTAATAAACATTCAAACATGTTCATACAAAACACATGTAGTTCATAATAAAACTTATAAAAACATGGACTTCAATCCAAAATATTTTCCGAAAAACATGATACTAAGGTTGCAAAATAATTATTAAAGATCTACATATACATGCACCTTGAAAACTAATAACTATTAGGGAAGAAGAGAAAGGGTAGGCTAAGAGGGAGAGAGAGTTTAAACTTGAGAAAAGAGATGTATTTCTCAAATTTGGTGTGAAGAATATGATGGGTGGAAACCCCTATTTATACTAGTTGGATAGGTAGAGTCATACTAGGACTCAAAAACTAAAAGATGAATTTAAGAGAAAAGATAAACAAATCTAGCTAAGATCTAACAAATTTTTACGATCATCCAACTAAGATTAGAGAAAAGATATAATTTATCCCATAAGTTACATAATTGTAAAGCCTTTGTAGCATATCAAACTAACAAAAGGTTTGAAGATAAAAAATTGTGATCTTCCTCACTGCCGTGAGATGCAGCGGGGAATTATTTTTTTTTCTTTTTGGATTTATCTTTAAAATATTTTAAATTTTATTTTAAACAAAATACTTGGATTTTAAAATTAGTAAACCTAGGCCCAAAATCCAAATTGGGCTAGAATTTATTTTAAACACCCAAAATCTTTTATAAAAGCCTATTTTAAAAGCCTTTTTAGTAAATAACTAGCCTTTTTAGTAAATAAAAACCTGTTTAATAATCAAAACCTTTCTAAATATATAAATATTAACTACGAAAAATACGGATTATTACAGACTACCCCTCTTAAAAGAAGTTTCGTCCTCGAAACTTGAAGCAAGCAAGTAAGAAATAAAGCATGTAATTCACATATACTATAAACTTCCTATAAAAGTAAGCTGGCTCACTTAATAACTCATGAAACAAGTCAAAATTAGGTCAAAAAATAACGTTCTAAGGTCAAACGCGCGAAACTCTATCGCATTCTATCCCCCTTAAAAGGAGTTACGCCCCCCGTAACTCGCTAAGACTGAAAACTTGACTTAATTTTTTTTTTATCAACTTTGTAATACAAACAATATAAGATACACTGGCTGACAAAGAATAACAAAATCACTAGATAGATTATATCTTCGAAAATATCTTTTGAGCTGTGAGAATTAATCTCTTTTTCAAGGTAATAATAATAGAAGCATTTGCCTTCAATAATAAATCAACATAATAAAGAAAATATTTGAATAAGTCCAAAAGGGTATAGTTTATGACAAAATGAAAAGTTTATAAATTTGATTAGGAAAATTTTCCAAATTCTTGAAATAATAAATAATTACAAATTGATAATAAAGGCATAAATAGCGGGAAAAAGACTTGAAGCAAATACCGATATATTATGAAAATGCTATAATATAGTCATAACAAATGAATTTTACAAAACCTTTCGCAAGCTTTTCTCGAAAATGCAATATTCAAACATGCCCTTTTAAAAAATACCTTTACTTTCTCTCAAAATTTAATCAGCTTCACATAACTCATGAAGAATTCATAATGAATACCAACAAAATAACGTCGATCATACTTTATTACAAATCAAAGTAAATCATTTCATATGCTAAACTTGGAAGTATAACAACACAACATATATACTTGAAGAAAATAGTCATCCTTACTTAGGTCCTCAAAACTAAAACTCCTCGAAATTCATCTTCAATTTTTTTCTTAAAGTACCATAATTAATACTCTCTCAAGATAGACAAGAGTCAACTAGGACTTGAGATAGTAAATAAATAATCTTTTCCTAAAAATTCATACAATCTTCATTTCAATAAAATTAACTCCTTCACATAATATATACTCAATGCTTAAATTCATAAGACGAAAATACGACTACTATTTCCAAAATCAATTACCTTGAATGACTAGTTTATTTCCTTTTCTCCTTTATTAAGCTCTTGATTTTTTTTTCCAAAAGTATATATTTCTTCCACTATTAGAGAGTTAGAGTCACCGAACTCCTTTATAATTAATATACCCAATCCGTTGTAACAAACATCAAGCAAGAGTTTAATACTACTCTCAAAAATAATACTTCTCTTGACACTTAATAATCCCCCAAAGTCAACTTAGCACACATTTAGAGAGTTCTAGTATCTTACTTCCACCTTTTAAAACAAAAAAAAAAGATCTAAAGGAACCTATTAAAAATTCAAATATGGTCTTTCGTACTTTCTTTGCTTAACTATAACAACGATAACTCCTTTAAATATATTTGCAATTCAGCATAGGGTAAGATTCCTTAATTAAATCAAACTTCAAATATGATATCTCATATACCTATAAGGTCCTAATAATATCCCTTATTTTGCCACCTTTTAAGGTTGTAGCTATATCATTGCTATAATGGTGTTGACTTTATCCATAAACAAAATATATAACTTATCTAAATCATGATAATTTACCCAAATGAGTATAAATCATTGATCTCCTACTTCTACTTTCCACAAATCATAAATTTTTCCTTTCTTACTCATGTCACTATATATTAAAGATCACCCAACTGAATAAAACTTCAAATTACTATTTCACCATCCTTAGCACATATAATAATGTATTGTCTTCTTCACTCCTACTAAAAAAAATAACTACTAAACTTCTTTCCTTCAAAGGAATAAATCAAGACACTCTTCACTTTTAATGAATCTAAAATAGTCAACTTGGCTTACTTTGAAGTCATAGGTTCTTGTGACGCTTATAAATCAACAAAACAAACATATAAATCACTTTGCATGAATTATACATACATGTCATATAAGACGTTAAATAACCAAATTCATCTCGTAAAAAATATCCGTGCAAAAAAAAATATGCCTTAAGAGATAGTAATATCACAACTTGCGGGTAGCTTCTTAATAATATGTCATGAAAGACAAAATAATAACTCGGTTCTTATAATAAACAATAAACTCTTTCTTTTGCTTATGAAAAATACAAAGATTTTCATATTAACTTGACAATAAGTCACACTTCTTTAAAATATATTCATAATAATCATATTGCTAATATAACAATAAATAACCAAACAATTCATATAAAAATTTCAATACTTCATAAAAAAAATTCAGCTTTATAATTCGAAAAAACAATATATAGATATATAAGTAAAATATGAATTACACGTTGACAAAATAGTTAAAATAAAAATAAATCAATCGTAATTTGAAATGAATCGAAAAAGATTCAGAATTTCTAAAAAAAATATATTTTTGTTTCTCATATTTTCGGAAAAAAACGTCTATCATCTTATTCTACTTATGCACATAAAATGCTAAAACTTTTCTTGCCAATTTTTTTTTTTTTTGCAACCTTTTATTTTTCCAAATATGTCTTATAATGAGTACTTGATTCATGACAAAGAATAGTCGGGCCAATGAATTTCCCAGAAAAAGTTGGTTACACGCAACGTTGGTGAGAGCCCAAGCCTTTCCTTGCCAAAAACATTGCCAACCCAACTTATCCAAATCAATCGTTTTTCCTCAAATAATAAAATAGATTTTCATGCATATTTAATATAAATATGAAAAGAATGCGAAACTCTCTAACCTATATGCCCATCCTTAAGTCACCCCATTAATTTTAGATTCCAGTTTCATATCCCTAGACTTTCAAACCGATACCACTTTGTAACACCCCCAAATTTCTCTCTTTTTGGAAAACTTATTTTAATATAAAACTCATTGAGAAACTTGAGAGTATTACCGCCACGTGATAACGTTAAAGACTTTAATACTAACTACTAACTGAACTTTAAACTAATGCAGCGGAATAACTAAAAAACTTCTCTTTATTGATATAAACTTTATTGTACAACTTTAACAATAGAAATATAGAAAATAAAATAATAACTCCTTGACTAATCATGATTCCTCACTAGCTCCCCCATATGAAGTATGCATCATATCAACCTGTAAATTCTCGCCAAAATAGGGTCATCACGGGGACAAAGCCATAAAACAAAACAAACAAAACGCGTGTCGAAAAAAATACCGAGTACATGTATATGCGGAAAATTAAACACTTTATTTAATAAAACATTCAAAACCTTTAACTTTCATAAACCTTCTTTGGATACTTCTAATACTTATATAATATAAAGTATATAATTTTAATAAAAATCTTTTTTCCTTGCCTAGGTACCTTTCCTAAAGTGTGCACACCCCCCAAGTTTAGTATTCTTTTACCGAGTCTATTACGAGGGTTACTACCTTGTCCACATGACTTATACAAAAAGTATATGGGTAAATAATATAATGACTACCGTTCTTGCTAATAAATAACAAGCCGTTGCCTTGGGTAAATAATAATAGCTACTGTTCTTGATAATAAATAACAAGCCGTTGCCTCTTTATAATTGTGATCATAAAAGATCATATATCTAATAAAAATCCTTCTGAAATAATCCTCCTTTAAAAAGAATAGTACTACTGATAAATTTAGCCATATAAAGGCATAAATAAAATAACTTGCTTAAGAGGTAACTTTTGAAAAATAATAATAATTCAAAAACACTCCTTTTTAAATATTTAAACATGCATTTAAATATCAAACTCCTTGTAAATTATATGAATACAGATTCAAAGATCAAACTTTATAATAATATTGAACTAAAGTCATAATTCAAGTGCATAATAAAATTAATAAACATTCAAACATGTTCATACAAAACACATGTAGTTCATAATAAAACTTATAAAAACATGGACTTCAATCCAAAATATTTTCCTAAAAACATGATACTAAGGTTGCAAAATAATTATTAAAGATCTACATATACATGCACCTTGAAAACTAATAACTATTAGGGAAGAAGAGAAAGGGTAGGCTAAGAGGGAGAGAGAGTTTAAACTTGAGAAAAGAGATGTATTTCTCAAATTTGGTGTGAAGAATATGATGGGTGGAAACCCCTATTTATACTAGTTGGATAGGTAGAGTCATACTAGGACTCAAAAACTAAAAGATGAATTTAAGAGAAAAGATAAACAAATCTAGCTAAGATCTAACAAATTTTTACGATCATCCAACTAAGATTAGAGAAAAGATATAATTTATCCCATAAGTTACATAATTGTAAAGCCTTTGTAGCATATCAAACTAACAAAAGGTTTGAAGATAAAAAATTGTGATCTTCCTCACCGCCGTGAGATGCAATGGGAATTTTTTTTTTTTCTTTTTGGATTTATCTTTAAAATATTTTAAATTTTATTTTAAACAAAATACTTGGATTTTAAAATTAGTAAACCTAGGCCCAAAATCCAAATTGGGCTAGAATTTATTTTAAACACCCAAAATCTTTTATAAAAGCCTATTTTAAAAGCCTTTTTAGTAAATAACTAGCCTTTTTAGTAAATAAAAACCTGTTTAATAATCAAAACTTTTCTAAATATATAAATATTAACTACGAAAAATACGGAGTATTACGGACTACCCTCTTAAAAGAAGTTTCGTCCTTGAAACTTGAAGCAAGCAAGTAAGAAATAAAGCATGTAATTCACATATACTATAAACTTCCTATAAAAGTAAGTGGCTCACTTAATAACTCATGAAACAAGTCAAAATTAGGTCAAAAATAACGTTCTAAGGTCAAACGCGCGAAACTCTATCGCATTCTATCCCCCTTAAAAGGAGTTACGCCCCAGTAACTCGCTAAGACCGAAAACTTGACTTAATTTTTTTTATCAACTTTGTAATACAAACAATATAAGATACACCGGTCGACAAAGAATAACAAAATCACTAGATAGATTATATCTTCGAAAATATCTTTTGAGCTGTGAGAATTAATCTCTTTTTCAAGGTAATAATAATAGAAGCATTTGCCTTCAATAATAAATCAACATAATAAAGAAAATATTTGAATAAGTCCAAAAGGGTATAGTTTATGACAAAATGAAAAGTTTATAAATTTGATTAGGAAAATTTTCCAAATTCTTGAAATAATAAATAATTACAAATTGATAATAAAGGCATAAATAGCAGGAAAAAGACTTGAAGCAAATACTGATATATTATGAAAATGCTATAATATAGTCATAACAAATGAATCTTACAAAACCTTTCGCAAGCTTTTCTCGAAAATGCAATATTCAAACATGCCCTTTTAAAAAAATACCTTTACTTTCTCTCAAAATTTAATCAGCTTCACATAACTCATGAAGAATTCATAATGAATACCAACAAAATAACGTCGATCATACTTTATTACAAATCAAATTAAATCATTTCATATGCTAAACTTGGAAGTATAACAACACAACATATATACTTGAAGAAAATAGTCATCCTTACTTAGGTCCTCAAAACTAAAACTCCTCGAAATTCATCTTCAATTTTTTTCTTAAAGTACCATAATTAATACTCTCTCAAGATAGACAGTAGTCAACTAGGACTTGAGATAGTAAATAAATAATCTTTTCCTAAAAATTCATACAATCTTCATTTCAATAAAATTAACTCCTTCACATAATATATACTCAATGCTTAAATTCATAAGACGAAAATACGACTACTATTTCCAAAATCAATTACCTTGAATGACTAGTTTATTTCCTTTTCTCCTTTATTAAGCTCTTGATTTTTTTTTCCAAAAGTATATATTTCTTCCACTATTAGAGAGTTAGAGTCACTGAACTCCTTTATAATTAATGTACCCAATCCGTTGTAACAAACATCAAGCAAGAGTTTAATACTACTCTCAAAAATAATACTTCTCTTGACACTTAATAATCCCCCAAAGTCAACTTAGCACACATTTAGAGAGTTCTAGTATCTTACTTACACCTTTTAAAACAAAAAAAAAAGATCTAAAGGAACCTATTAAAAATTCAAATATGGTCTTTCGTACTTTCTTTGCTTAACTATAACAACGATAACTCCTTTAAATATATTTGCAATTCAGCATAGGGTAAGATTCCTTAATTAAATCAACACTAGTGGAAAAATCCTCTTTTACTACTTGTCAAATGCTCCGTTTGTTTAAAAAACGTAGCACTTAGTGAATTTCCTCAATATTTTAATAAAAAAATTTCACAAATGCTCCGTTTGACCGGAGCATTTATCCTGTCTTTTTTTTAATATTTTCTGTCGCTCTATCCTCTTTAGTCTCTACAGTTCAAGATTCTAATTTTCCCTCTTGCTCCCCCATTTTCTTTCGCCTCTCAGTTCTCTCTCCCTCTCCCTTTCCATCAAACCGATTATCTTTCTCTCTCTTACCCTCTTCACTCTCGATCTTTCTCATATCCCCTTTCTCACTCTCGCTGCTCTCTCGCTTGCTGGGCTCACTCTCGCTCCTCTCCTACGATGTCCGACCTGTTGCTGGGCTCACTCTCACCAAATTTTCATCCGATGTCGGAGCTCGACTCGAGCACCATGACTATAATGGTAAGTTTCACTATTTTTCGCACGTACTTTAGATCTGATGTTTCAATCCTTTTCCCCCCAATTCTCTATATTGCTGTCTGTGAATTATGAACTTTTTCGATCTCCAAAATCTAGGGTTTAGAAATTCTTATTTTTTCGGCAATGAGGTCGGCGCAATCGTTGTATAAAGATATAACACATGAGTTTCAGATCATATCGAGCAAAGAAGATTGCGAGTGGTTCCCAAGTAAATGGGCCTCCAAGATTGGATTTGGGTTTCTCTGTCCTCATGGGTACACGTCGACTAGATGCTTTTTTATATTCTTTTTTACTGATTTATTTTGATTGTTTATGGGAGACAGTAGATTGCAAGTTTGACAGGTTTATTCTAAAACCATTGAAGAGGAGGCTTACACCATTGCTTCTGCTTCCTCCAATGATGAAGAAATCGAGATTCTTCAGGTTTATTTTAAAGAAATCAACAAGTGGATGCTTGATGCTGTCAAAGCTAGGCCTCCCACTGAGGTCTCTCTTACTCCCGATTCTGATCGTGCTACTGTTGCAACGAGTGAGGATGTTTATTCTTCCGTTGATAATCAATCTTCGTCTTAGGTTTTTTTATTTATTATTTTGTCATCTTTTGTTCTTGTTTGCTGGTTTAGTTAACTACGGATTGGGTGCTCATATATGGTTGTGTTATGACCAATTATTATTATCTACATTCTATGTGTTGTTGTTAGGACTGTTCTAGATCTTTCGTGTTTCTTTATGATTATGCCGTATGCTGTAATTCATGGAACCTTGTATTATTGACTCAAATGGGGAGTACTTGGTCTTGGTATAATTTGAGTACTTCTTCATGTTAGTAAAATGACTAAAAAATCTATTTGTACTTTGTTTATATTAAATTTCATTGGTGCATGGAATGCTATAATGAGAAGTTGCATACTTTTATTGATTTAAATTAGCATGTGATGCTGGAGTTATTGGAGAGAAACTTTCCAAGTCTACTGCCTTCTATTAACTGGATTGTGATCAAAGTCAGTAAGCTTTTATCGGACGAAGTTGTGCTATATATATTATGTTTCTTTAAACTTGTTTCGATTTAGATTGTCAATCTCATTACGTTATTGTCCAAAATTTGCATGTCATGTTGATTCTGAAATGTTCCTTTGTTGATATGTTGTTGATCTGCTATTGATGTATTGTTTGGCCCATGTTATGTGTTCTTTATATCAGTTTTTTATTTAGCGCATGTTGTAGTGTATGGATATGTTGTTTACATCAATGTTTGATTTAATTCATGTTGTAGTGTGTGCATGTGTTATATTTGATTTAGTTTTGTTCTTCAATTCGGCTTACTCACTTACTCATTGGTCATTGTTTGTTCTCTATCGATCATGGCTTGTAAAGCTCATAAGCAATTCATGTACCAATATCTATTGCTAGTCTTTCCATGTGATTTGGCAATTCATCATTTTTTTCTTCCCGCATGGTTCCGACATGTTGGGTGAGCCTCTTGTTCTTTATATGTTTGCAGATTCTACTTAGATTTTAGTCCACCTTATGTGGGTTGTGGACTAATCTGTCCGCACATAATGAATTGTTCTGTCCTATTCGGTGCAATTATTTCATGGGGTTTTCTGTGGTCCTTCATCCCGAAGCATGCTGGAGATTGGTATCCAGCTGATCTTGAGAGTAACAACTTCAAAGGACTTTATGGATATAAGGTATAATGACTGATTGGTTAGTAAAAGATTTGGAATAATTGACGATTACTACCTTATTAAATAGGTCACTTTTTATGATTTATAGTCTTTTCAAGACACTGAAGTTCTATTATTGCTACCTTTTGCTGGATTTCGATGGATTTTTTTGAGGGGCCAAAACCACAGGATTAGATTACAAATTTATTTATGAAAGGGATATAAGTGAAAAATGACCTATAAAAGAGTTGGTAAATGACAAAAGTGGAAGTAGTTTGATACGAATAACTATGCACTTGAACGGTATCAAATATTCCCTTATGACAACTTTATACGATGTCATCTCTTGTTGTTGGAGAGATAATAAAGTACTTAACTATTGTCTATCGTTTATGATCATTCAACGATAGTGTCGCCAATCTGCAATAGCTTTAGTGTGTCAGAGTAACTATATAAATATGGTCTTTTTGGCTTTTATGTTGTTTTGAATGACATGAAAGTATCATCATATTCTCATCTTCTCAAAACTCTCATATTTTTATCTAAATATATGTAGTCTAAGCTTTTGATCAAGCTATTTAAGTGGTTATCTGTCTAACTTATTTCTACATGGGTCGGAGTTGACCACTTTGTTTTGGTTGGGGTACAATCTGGTAGATTTATCATTCTGGCACACTAATGTTCATTCATTCTAATATTGTTATATTATTTGGTTTGTCTCATTTGGTGCAGAGGTTGTTGTGGTGTCCTGTGGAGCAGGTTTTGAATCAATCTGATGGTGATGATTTATAATCTTACCTGTTTTTTCACGGAAATTTTTGTAGAATACTAATTATGGTGTCGTAAAGGCATATGAGATTTTTTTTTTGCAATTATTAGCTAGTTGTTTATACTTGTGTCATGGCATATTAATTTTTTTATTTGATTAATAAAATTTCACTTTCTATCCTTTTTTATTTGTTATTTTGATTTTTATAAAAGTAGTCTTAGGGGCTGGCACACTAAAAGCTACTTGTACTGAGTGCATGATTAGTATAGGTAGAACTTCTTACTCGTCGTTGGTGTACTATTAGCAAGCTGTACAATTTTTTTTTAGAAATAAAAACTATCAAATGCTCCGGTTTTTTAAACAACCGGAGCATTTGAGTTACCAAATACTCCGGGGGAAACCGGAGCATTTGTAAAATGCTCAAATGCTCGTATGGCGTCTGCTACGCGCTAAATACGGAGCATTTGATGGGTTTTTAACCGGAGCATTTGATGTTTTTTCTACTAGTGCAAACTTCAAATATGATATCTCATATACCTATAAGGTCCTCATAATATCCCTTATTTTGCCACCTTTTTAAGGTTGTAGCTATATCATTGCTATAATGGTGTTGACTTTATCCATAAACAAAATATATAACTTATTTAAATCATGATAATTTGCCCAAATGAGTATAAATCATTGATTTCCTACTTCTACTTTCCACAAATCATAAATTTTTCCTTTCTTACTCATGTCACTATATATTAAAGATCACCCAACTGAATAAAACTTCAAATTACTATTTCACCATCCTTAGCACATATAATAATGTATTGTCTTCTTCACTCCTACTAAAAAAAATAACTACTAAACTTCTTTCCTTCAAAGGAATAAATCAAGACACTCTTCACTTTTAATGAATCTAAAATAGTCAACTTGGCTTACTTTGAAGTCATAGGTTCTTGTGACACTTATAAATCAACAAAACAAACATATAAATCACTTTGCATGAATTAGATCACATGCATACATGTCATATAAGACGTTAAATAACCAAATTCATCTCGTAGAAAATATCCGTGCAAAAAAAAAAAAATGCCTTAAGAGATAGTAATATCACAACTTGCAGGTAGCTTCTTAATAATATGTCATGAAAGACAAAATAATAACTCAGTTCTTATAATAAACAATAAACTCTTTCTTTTGCTTATGAAAAATACAAAGATTTTCATATTAACTTGACAATAAGTCACACTTCTTTAAAATATATTCATAATAATCATATTGCTAATATAACAATGAATAACCAAACAATTCATATAAAAATTTCAATACTTCATAAAAAAAAATTCAGCTTTATAATTCGAAAAAAAATATATAGATATATAAGTAAAATATGAATTACACGTTGACAAAATAGTTAAAATAAAGATAAATCTGAACTGTAATTTGAAATGAATCGAAAAAGATTCAGAATTTCTAAAAAAAAATATATTTTAGTTTCTCATATTTTCGGAAAAAAAACGTCTATCATCTTATTCTACTTATGCACATAAAATGCTAAAACTTTTCTTGCCAATTTTTTTTTTTGCAACCTTTTATTTTTCCAAATATGTCTTATAATGAGTACTTGATTCATGACAAAGAATAGTCGGGCCAATGAATTTCCCAGGAAAAAGTTGGTTACACGCAACGTTGGTGAGAGCCCAAGCCTTTCCTTGCCAAAAACATTGCCAACCCAACTTATCCAAATCAATCGTTTTTCCTCAAATAATAAAATAGATTTTCATGCATATTTAATATAAATATGAAAAGAATGCGAAACTCTCTAACCTATATGCCCATCCTTAAGTCACCCCATTAATTTTAGATTCCGGTTTCATATCCCTAGACTTTCAAACCGATACCACTTTGTAACACCCCCAAATTTCTCTCTTTTTTGGAAAACTTATTTTAATATAAAACTCATTGAGAAACTTGAGAGTATTACCGCCACGTGATAACGTTAAAGACTTTAATACTAACTACTAACCGAACTTTAAACTAATGCAATTGGAATAACTAAAAAACTTCTCTTTATTGATATAAACTTTATTGTACAACTTTAACAATAGAAATATAGAAAATAAAATAATAACTCCTTGACTAATCATGATTCCTCACTAGCTCCCCCATATGAAGTATGCATCATATCAACTCGTAAATTCTTCGCCAAAAATAGGGTCATCACAGGGGACAAAGCCATAAAACAAAACAAACAAAACGCGTGTCGATAAAAAATACGAGTACATGTATATGCGGAAAATTAAACACTTTATTTAATAAAACATTCAAAACCTTTAACTTTCATAAACCTTCTTTGGATACTTCTAATACTTATATAATATAAAGTATATAATTTTAATAAAAATCTTTTTTCCTTGCCTAGGTACCTTTCCTAAAGTGTGCACACCCCCAAGTTTAGTATTCTTTACTGAGTCTATTACGAGGGGTTACTACCTTGTCCACATGACTTATACAAAAAGTATATGGGTAAATAATATAATGACTACCGTTCTTGCTAATAAATAACAAGCCGTTGCCTCGGGTAAATAATAATAGCTACTGTTCTTGATAATAAATAACAAGCCGTTGCCTCTTTATAATTGTGATCATAAAAGATCATATATCTAATAAAAATCCTTCCGAAATAATCCTCCTTTAAAAAGAATAGTACTACTTATAAATTTAGCCATATAAAGGCATAAATAAAATAACTTGCTTAAGAGGTAACTTTTGAAAAATAATAATAATTCAAAAACACTCCTTTTTAAATATTTAAACATGCATTTAAATATCAAACTCC
Organism: Beta corolliflora; assembly: GCA_947648045.1. Lineage (NCBI taxonomy): Eukaryota > Viridiplantae > Streptophyta > Magnoliopsida > Caryophyllales > Amaranthaceae > Beta > Beta corolliflora. The sequence goes on along the minus strand of CANSZD010002223.1, from coordinate 44,839 downwards.
TTGTAAATTATATGAATACAGATTCAAAGATCAAACTTTATAATAATATTGAACTAAAGTCATAATTCAAGTGCATAATAAAATTAATAAACATTCAAACATGTTCATACAAAACACATGTAGTTCATAATAAAACTTATAAAAACATGGACTTCAATCCAAAATATTTTCCGAAAAACATGATACTAAGGTTGCAAAATAATTATTAAAGATCTACATATACATGCACCTTGAAAACTAATAACTATTAGGGAAGAAGAGAAAGGGTAGGCTAAGAGGGAGAGAGAGTTTAAACTTGAGAAAAGAGATGTATTTCTCAAATTTGGTGTGAAGAATATGATGGGTGGAAACCCCTATTTATACTAGTTGGATAGGTAGAGTCATACTAGGACTCAAAAACTAAAAGATGAATTTAAGAGAAAAGATAAACAAATCTAGCTAAGATCTAACAAATTTTTACGATCATCCAACTAAGATTAGAGAAAAGATATAATTTATCCCATAAGTTACATAATTGTAAAGCCTTTGTAGCATATCAAACTAACAAAAGGTTTGAAGATAAAAAATTGTGATCTTCCTCACCGCCAGTGAGATGCAACGGGAATTTTTTTTTTTTCTTTTTTGGATTTATCTTTAAAATATTTTAAATTTTATTTTAAACAAAATACTTGGATTTTAAAATTAGTAAACCTAGGCCCAAAATCCAAATTGGGCTAGAATTTATTTTAAACACCCAAAATCTTTTATAAAAGCCTATTTTAAAAGCCTTTTTAGTAAATAACAAGCCTTTTTAGTAAATAAAAACCTGTTTAATAATCAAAACCTTTCTAAATATATAAATATTAACTACGAAAAATACGGAGTATTACGACTACCCCTTCTTAAAAGAAGTTTCGTCCTCGAAACTTGAAGCAAGCAAGTAAGAAATAAAGCATGTAATTCACATATACTATAAACTTCCTATAAAAGTAAGCTGGCTCACTTAATAACTCATGAAACAAGTCAAAATTAGGTCAAAAAATAACGTTCTAAGGTCAAACGCGCGAAACTCTATCGCATTCTATCCCCCTTAAAAGGAGTTACGCCCCCCGTAACTCGCTAAGACCGAAAACTTGACTTAATTTTTTTTTTATCAACTTTGTAATACAAACAATATAAGATACAACGGCCGACAAAGAATAACAAAATCACTAGATAGATTATATCTTCAAAAATATCTTTTGAGTCGTGAGAATTAATCTCTTTTTCAAGGTAATAATAATAGAAGCATTTGCCTTCAATAATAAATCAACATAATAAAGAAAATATTTGAATAAGTCCAAAAGGGTATAGTTTATGACAAAATGAAAAGTTTATAAATTTGATTAGGAAAATTTTCCAAATTCTTGAAATAATAAATAATTACAAATTGATAATAAAGGCATAAATAGCAGGAAAAAGACTTGAAGCAAATACTGATATATTATGAAAATGCTATAATATAGTCATAACAAATGAATTTTACAAAACCTTTCGCAAGCTTTTCTCGAAAATGCAATATTCAAACATGCCCTTTTAAAAAAATACCTTTACTTTCTCTCAAAATTTAATCAGCTTCACATAACTCATGAATACCAACAAAATAACGTCGATCATACTTTATTACAAATCAAATTAAATCATTTCATATGCTAAACTTGGAAGTATAACAACACAACATATATACTTGAAGAAAATAGTCATCCTTACTTAGGTCCTCAAAACTAAAACTCCTCGAAATTCATCTTCAATTTTTTTCTTAAAGTACCATAATTAATACTCTCTCAAGATAGACAGTAGTCAACTAGGACTTGAGATAGTAAATAAATAATCTTTTCCTAAAAATTCATATAATCTTCATTTCAATAAAATTAACTCCTTCACATAATATATACTCAATGCTTAAATTCATAAGACGAAAATACGACTACTATTTCCAAAATCAATTACCTTGAATGACTAGTTTATTTCCTTTTCTCCTTTATTAAGCTCTTGATTTTTTTTTCCAAAAGTATATATTTCTTCCACTATTAGAGAGTTAGAGTCACTGAACTCCTTTATAATTAATATACCCAATCCGTTGTAACAAACATCAAGCAAGAGTTTAATACTACTCTCAAAAATAATACTTCTCTTGACACTTAATAATCCCCCAAAGTCAACTCAGCACACATTTAGAGAGTTCTAGTATCTTACTTACACCTTTTAAAACAAAAAAAAAAAGATCTAAAGGAACCTATTAAAAATTCAAATATGGTCTTTCGTACTTTCTTTGCTTAACTATAACAACGATAACTCCTTTAAATATATTTGCAATTCAGCATAGGGTAAGATTCCTTAATTAAATCAAACTTCAAATATGATATCTCATATACCTATAAGGTCCTCATAATATCCCTTATTTTGCCACCTTTTTAAGGTTGTAGCTATATCATTGCTATAATGGTGTTGACTTTATCCATAAACAAAATATATAACTTCTTTAAATCATGATAATTTGCCCAAATGAGTATAAATCATTGATTTCCTACTTCTACTTTCCACAAATCATAAATTTTTCATTTCTTACTCATGTCACTATATATTAAAGATCACCCAACTGAATAAAACTTCAAATTACTATTTCACCATCCTTAGCACATATAATAATGTATTGTCTTCTTCACTCCTACTAAAAAAAAATAACTACTAAACTTCTTTCCTTCAAAGGAATAAATCAAGACACTCTTCACTTTTAATGAATCTAAAATAGTCAACTTGGCTTACTTTGAAGTCATAGGTTCTTGTGACACTTATAAATCAACAAAACAAACATATAAATCACTTTGCATAAAGTAGATCACATGCATACATGTCATATAAGACGTTAAATAACCAAATTCATCTCGTAGAAAATATCCGTGCAAAAAAAAAAAATGCCTTAAGAGATAGTAATATCACAACTTGCGGGTAGCTTCTTAATAATATGTCATGAAAGACAAAATAATAACTCGGTTCTTATAATAAACAATAAACTCTTTCTTTTGCTTATGAAAAATACAAAGATTTTCATATTAACTTGACAATAAGTCACACTTCTTTAAAATATATTCATAATAATCATATTGCTAATATAACAATAAATAACCAAACAATTCATATAAAAATTTCAATACTTCATAAAAAAAAATTCAGCTTTATAATTCGAAAAAAATATATAGATATATAAGTAAAATATGAATTACACGTTGACAAAATAGTTAAAATAAAGATAAATCAACCGTAATTTGAAATGAATCGAAAAAGATTCAGAATTTCTAAAAAAATATATTTTTGTTTCTCATATTTTCGGAAAAAAAACGTCTATCATCTTATTCTACTTATGCACATAAAATGCTAAAACTTTTCTTGCCAATTTTTTTTTTTTTTGCAACCTTTTATTTTTCCAAATATGTCTTATAATGAGTACTTGATTCATGACAAAGAATAGTCGGGCCAATGAATTTCCCAGGAAAGAGTTGGTTACACGCAACGTTGGTGAGAGCCCAAGCCTTTCCTTGCCAAAAACATTGCCAACCCAACTTATCCAAATCAATCGTTTTTCCTCAAATAATAAAATAGATTTTCATGCATATTTAATATAAATATGAAAAGAATGCGAAACTCTCTAACCTATATGCCCATCCTTAAGTCACCCCATTAATTTTAGATTCCAGGTTTCATATCCCTAGACTTTCAAACCGATACCACTTTGTAACACCCCCCAAATTTCTCTCTTTTTGGAAAACTTATTTTAATATAAAACTCATTGAGAAACTTGAGAGTATTACCGCCACGTGATAACGTTAAAGACTTTAATACTAACTACTAACCGAACTTTAAACTAATGCAAATGAATAACTAAAAAACTTCTCTTTATTGATATAAACTTTATTGTACAACTTTAACAATAGAAATATAGAAAATAAAATAATAACTCCTTGACTAATCATGATTCCTCACTAGCTCCCCCATATGAAGTATGCATCATATCAACTCAGTAAATTCCGCTCGCCAAAATAGGGTCATCACAGGGACAAAGCCATAAAACAAAACAAACAAAACGCGTGTCGAAAAAAATACCGAGTACATGTATATGCGGAAAATTAAACACTTTATTTAATAAAACATTCAAAACCTTTAACTTTCATAAACCTTCTTTGGATACTTCTAATACTTATATAATATAAAGTATATAATTTTAATAAAAATCTTTTTTCCTTGCCTAGGTACCTTTCCTAAAGTGTGCACAACCCCCAAGTTTAGTATTCTTTACCGAGTCTATTACGAGGGGTTACTACCTTGTCCACATGACTTATACAAAAAGTATATGGGTAAATAATATAATGACTACCGTTCTTGCTAATAAATAACAAGCCGTTGCCCGGGTAAATAATAATAGCTACTGTTCTTGATAATAAATAACAAGCCGTTGCCTCTTTATAATTGTGATCATAAAAGATCATATATCTAATAAAAATCCTTCCGAAATAATCCTCCTTTAAAAAGAATAGTACTACTCGATAAATTTAGCCATATAAAGGCATAAATAAAATAACTTGCTTAAGAGGTAACTTTTGAAAAATAATAATAATTCAAAAACACTCCTTTTTAAATATTTAAACATGCATTTAAATATCAAACTCCTTGTAAATTATATGAATACAGATTCAAAGATCAAACTTTATAATAATATTGAACTAAAGTCATAATTCAAGTGCATAATAAAATTAATAAACATTCAAACATGTTCATACAAAACACATGTAGTTCATAATAAAACTTATAAAAACATGGACTTCAATCCAAAATATTTTCCTAAAAACATGATACTAAGGTTGCAAAATAATTATTAAAGATCTACATATACATGCACCTTGAAAACTAATAACTATTAGGGAAGAAGAGAAAGGGTAGGCTAAGAGGGAGAGAGAGTTTAAACTTGAGAAAAGAGATGTATTTCTCAAATTTGGTGTGAAGAATATGATGGGTGGAAACCCCTATTTATACTAGTTGGATAGGTAGAGTCATACTAGGACTCAAAAACTAAAAGATGAATTTAAGAGAAAAGATAAACAAATCTAGCTAAGATCTAACAAATTTTTACGATCATCCAACTAAGATTAGAGAAAAGATATAATTTATCCCATAAGTTACATAATTGTAAAGCCTTTGTAGCATATCAAACTAACAAAAGGTTTGAAGATAAAAAATTGTGATCTTCCTCACTGCCGTGAGATGCAGCGGGGAATTTTTTTTTTTTCTTTTTTGGATTTATCTTTAAAATATTTTAAATTTTATTTTAAACAAAATACTTGGATTTTAAAATTAGTAAACCTAGGCCCAAAATCCAAATTGGGCTAGAATTTATTTTAAACACCCAAAATCTTTTATAAAAGCCTATTTTAAAAGCCTTTTTAGTAAATAACTAGCCTTTTTAGTAAATAAAAACCTGTTTAATAATCAAAACTTTTCTAAATATATAAATATTAACTACGAAAAATACGGAGTATTACAGACTACCCCTCTTAAAAGAAGTTTCGTCCTCGAAACTTGAAGCAAGCAAGTAAGAAATAAAGCATGTAATTCACATATACTATAAACTTCCTATAAAAGTAAGCTGGCTCACTTAATAACTCATGAAACAAGTCAAAATTAGGTCAAAAAATAACGTTCTAAGGTCAAACGCGCGAAACTCTATCGCATTCTATCCCCTTAAAAGGAGTTACGCCCCGTAACTCGCTAAGACCGAAAACTTGACTTAATTTTTTTTTATCAACTTTGTAATACAAACAATATAAGATACACTCTGGCCGACAAAGAATAACAAAATCACTAGATAGATTATATCTTCGAAAATATCTTTTGAGCTGTGAGAATTAATCTCTTTTTCAAGGTAATAATAATAGAAGCATTTGCCTTCAATAATAAATCAACATAATAAAGAAAATATTTGAATAAGTCCAAAAGGGTATAGTTTATGACAAAATGAAAAGTTTATAAATTTGATTAGGAAAATTTTCCAAATTCTTGAAATAATAAATAATTACAAATTGATAATAAAGGCATAAATAGCGGGAAAAAGACTTGAAGCAAATACTCGATATATTATGAAAATGCTATAATATAGTCATAACAAATGAATTTTACAAAACCTTTCGCAAGCTTTTCTCGAAAATGCAATATTCAAACATGCCCTTTTAAAAAATACCTTTACTTTCTCTCAAAATTTAATCAACTTCACATAACTCATGAAGAATTCATAATGAATACCAACAAAATAACGTCGATCATACTTTATTACAAATCAAAGTAAATCATTTCATATGCTAAACTTGGAAGTATAACAACACAACATATATACTTGAAGAAAATAGTCATCCTTACTTAGGTCCTCAAAACTAAAACTCCTCGAAATTCATCTTCAATTTTTTTCTTAAAGTACCATAATTAATACTCTCTCAAGATAGACAAGAGTCAACTAGGACTTGAGATAGTAAATAAATAATCTTTTCCTAAAAATTCATACAATCTTCATTTCAATAAAATTAACTCTTTCACATAATATATACTCAATGCTTAAATTCATAAGACGAAAATACGACTACTATTTCCAAAATCAATTACCTTGAATGACTAGTTTATTTCCTTTTCTCCTTTATTAAGCTCTTGATTTTTTTTTCCAAAAGTATATATTTCTTCCACTATTAGAGAGTTAGAGTCACCGAACTCCTTTATAATTAATATACCCAATCCGTTGTAACAAACATCAAGCAAGAGTTTAATACTACTCTCAAAAATAATACTTCTCTTGACACTTAATAATCCCCCAAAGTCAACTTAGCACACATTTAGAGAGTTCTAGTATCTTACTTCCACCTTTTAAAACAAAAAAAAAAGATCTAAAGGAACCTATTAAAAATTCAAATATGGTCTTTCGTACTTTCTTTGCTTAACTATAACAACGATAACTCCTTTAAATATATTTGCAATTCAAAGATAGGGTAAGATTCCTTAATTAAATCAAACTTCAAATATGATATCTCATATACCTATAAGGTCCTCATAATATCCCTTATTTTGCCACCTTTTTTAAGGTTGTAGCTATATCATTGCTATAATGGTGTTGACTTTATCCATAAACAAAATATATAACTTATCTAAATCATGATAATTTACCCAAATGAGTATAAATCATTGATCTCCTACTTCTACTTTCCACAAATCATAAATTTTTCCTTTCTTACTCATGTCACTATATATTAAAGATCACCCAACTGAATAAAACTTCAAATTACTATTTCACCATCCTTAGCACATATAATAATGTATTGTCTTCTTCACTCCTACTAAAAAAAATAACTACTAAACTTCTTTCCTTCAAAGGAATAAATCAAGACACTCTTCACTTTTAATGAATCTAAAATAGTCAACTTGGCTTACTTTGAAGTCATAGGTTCTTGTGACGCTTATAAATCAACAAAACAAACATATAAATCACTTTGCATGAATTATACATACATGTCATATAAGACGTTAAATAACCAAATTCATCTCGTAAAAAATATCCGTGCAAAAAAAAATATGCCTTAAGAGATAGTAATATCACAACTTGCAGGTAGCTTCTTAATAATATGTCATGAAAGACAAAATAATAACTCAGTTCTTATAATAAACAATAAACTCTTTCTTTTGCTTATGAAAAATACAAAGATTTTCATATTAACTTGACAATAAGTCACACTTCTTTAAAATATATTCATAATAATCATATTGCTAATATAACAATAAATAACCAAACAATTCATATACAAATTTCAATACTTCATAAAAAAAATTCAGCTTTATAATTCGAAAAAACAATATATAGATATATAAGTAAAATATGAATTACACGTTGACAAAATAGTTAAAATAAAAATAAATCTGAACTGTAATTTGAAATGAATCGAAAAAGATTCAGAATTTCTAAAAAAAAATATATTTTTGTTTCTCATATTTTCGGAAAAAAAACGTCTATCATCTTATTCTACTTATGCACATAAAATGCTAAAACTTTTCTTGCCAATTTTTTTTTTTTGCAACCTTTTATTTTTCCAAATATGTCTTATAATGAGTACTTGATTCATGACAAAGAATAGTCGGGCCAATGAATTTCCCAGGAAAGAGTTGGTTACACGCAACGTTGGTGAGAGCCCAAGCCTTTCCTTGCCAAAAACATTGCCAACCCAACTTATCCAAATCAATCGTTTTTCCTCAAATAATAAAATAGATTTTCATGCATATTTAATATAAATATGAAAAGAATGCGAAACTCTCTAACCTATATGCCCATCCTTAAGTCACCCCATTAATTTTAGATTCCAGTTTCATATCCCTAGACTTTCAAACTGATACCACTTTGTAACACCCCCAAATTTCTCTCTTTTTGGAAAACTTATTTTAATATAAAACTCATTGAGAAACTTGAGAGTATTACCGCCACGTGATAACGTTAAAGACTTTAATACTAACTACTAACTGAACTTTAAACTAATGCAGCGGAATAACTAAAAAACTTCTCTTTATTGATATAAACTTTATTGTACAACTTTAACAATAGAAATATAGAAAATAAAATAATAACTCCTTGACTAATCATGATTCCTCACTAGCTCCCCCATATGAAGTATGCATCATATCAACCTGTAAATTCTGCTCGCCAAAATAGGGTCATCACAGGGACAAAGCCATAAAACAAAACAAACAAAACGCGTGTCAGTAAAAATACTGAGTACATGTATATGCGGAAAATTAAACACTTTATTTAATAAAACATTCAAAACCTTTAACTTTCATAAACCTTCTTTGGATACTTCTAATACTTATATAATATAAAGTATATAATTTTAATAAAAATCTTTTTTCCTTGCCTAGGTACCTTTCCTAAAGTGTGCACACCCCCAAGTTTAGTATTCTTTACTGAGTCTATTACGAGGGGTTACTACCTTGTCCACATGACTTATACAAAAAGTATATGGGTAAATAATATAATGACTACCGTTCTTGCTAATAAATAACAAGCCGTTGCCTGGGTAAATAATAATAGCTACTGTTCTTGATAATAAATAACAAGCCGTTGCCTCTTTATAATTGTGATCATAAAAGATCATATATCTAATAAAAATCCTTCTGAAATAATCCTCCTTTAAAAAGAATAGTACTACTTATAAATTTAGCCATATAAAGGCATAAATAAAATAACTTGCTTAAGAGGTAACTTTTGAAAAATAATAATAATTCAAAAACACTCCTTTTTAAATATTTAAACATGCATTTAAATATCAAACTCCTTGTAAATTATATGAATACAGATTCAAAGATCAAACTTTATAATAATATTGAACTAAAGTCATAATTCAAGTGCATAATAAAATTAATAAACATTCAAACATGTTCATACAAAACACATGTAGTTCATAATAAAACTAATAAAAACATGGACTTCAATCCAAAATATTTTCCGAAAAACATGATACTAAGGTTGCAAAATAATTATTAAAGATCTACATATACATGCACCTTGAAAACTAATAACTATTAGGGAAGAAGAGAAAGGGTAGGCTAAGAGGGAGAGAGAGTTTAAACTTGAGAAAAGAGATGTATTTCTCAAATTTGGTGTGAAGAATATGATGGGTGGAAACCCCTATTTATACTAGTTGGATAGGTAGAGTCATACTAGGACTCAAAAACTAAAAGATGAATTTAAGAGAAAAGATAAACAAATCTAGCTAAGATCTAACAAATTTTTACGATCATCCAACTAAGATTAGAGAAAAGATATAATTTATCCCATAAGTTACATAATTGTAAAGCCTTTGTAGCATATCAAACTAACAAAAGGTTTGAAGATAAAAAATTGTGATCTTCACCGCCGTGAGATGCAAATGGGAATTTTTTTTTTTTTTTTTGGATTTATCTTTAAAATATTTTAAATTTTATTTTAAACAAAATACTTGGATTTTAAAATTAGTAAACCTAGGCCCAAAATCCAAATTGGGCTAGAATTTATTTTAAACACCCAAAATCTTTTATAAAAGCCTATTTTAAAAGCCTTTTTAGTAAATAACTAGCCTTTTTAGTAAATAAAAACCTCGTTTAATAATCAAAACTTTTCTAAATATATAAATATTAACTACGAAAAATACGGAGTATTACGATACTACCCTCTTAAAAGAAGTTTCGTCCTCGAAACTTGAAGCAAGCAAGTAAGAAATAAAGCATGTAATTCACATATACTATAAACTTCCTATAAAAGTAAGCCGGCTCACTTAATAACTCATGCAACAAGTCAAAATTAGGTCAAAAAAAACGTTCTAAGGTCAAACGCGCGAAACTCTATCGCATTCTATCCCCCTTAAAAGGAGTTACGCCCCCCGTAACTCGCTAAGACTGAAAACTTGACTTAATTTTTTTTTATCAACTTTGTAATACAAACAATATAAGATACACTTGGCCGACAAAGAATAACAAAATCACTAGATAGATTATATCTTCGAAAATATCTTTTGAGTCCGTGAGAATTAATCTCTTTTTCAAGGTAATAATAATAGAAGCATTTGCCTTCAATAATAAATCAACATAATAAAGAAAATATTTGAATAAGTCCAAAAGGGAATAGTTTATGACAAAATGAAAAGTTTATAAATTTGATTAGGAAAATTTTCCAAATTCTTGAAATAATAAATAATTACAAATTGATAATAAAGGCATAAATAGCAGGAAAAAGACTTGAAGCAAATACTGATATATTATGAAAATGCTATAATATAGTCATAACAAATGAATCTTACAAAACCTTTCGCAAGCTTTTCTCGAAAATGCAATATTCAAACATGCCCTTTTAAAAAAATACCTTTACTTTCTCTCAAAATTTAATCAGCTTCACATAACTCATGAAGAATTCATAATGAATACCAACAAAATAACGTCGATCATACTTTATTACAAATCAAATTAAATCATTTCATATGCTAAACTTGGAAGTATAACAACACAACATATATACTTGAAGAAAATAGTCATCCTTACTTAGGTCCTCAAAACTAAAACTCCTCGAAATTCATCTTCAATTTTTTTTCTTAAAGTACCATAATTAATACTCTCTCAAGATAGACAGTAGTCAACTAGGACTTGAGATAGTAAATAAATAATCTTTTCCTAAAAATTCATACAATCTTCATTTCAATAAAATTAACTCCTTCACATAATATATACTCAATGCTTAAATTCATAAGACGAAAATACGACTACTATTTCCAAAATCAATTACCTTGAATGACTAGTTTATTTCCTTTTCTCCTTTATTAAGCTCTTGATTTTTTTTTCCAAAAGTATATATTTCTTCCACTATTAGAGAGTTAGAGTCACTGAACTCCTTTATAATTAATGTACCCAATCCGTTGTAACAAACATCAAGCAAGAGTTTAATACTACTCTCAAAAATAATACTTCTCTTGACACTTAATAATCCCCCAAAGTCAACTTAGCACACATTTAGAGAGTTCTAGTATCTTACTTACACCTTTTAAAACAAAAAAAAAGATCTAAAGGAACCTATTAAAAATTCAAATATGGTCTTTCGTACTTTCTTTGCTTAACTATAACAACGATAACTCCTTTAAATATATTTGCAATTCAAAGATAGGGTAAGATTCCTTAATTAAATCAACACTAGTGGAAAAATCCTCTTTTGCTACTTGTCAAATGCTCCGTTTGTTTAAAAAACGTAGCACTTAGTGAATTTCCTCAATATTTTAATAAAAAAATTTCACAAATGCTCCGTTTGACCGGAGCATTTATCCTGTCTTTTTTTTAATATTTTCTGTCGCTCTATCCTCTTTAGTCTCTACAGTTCAAGATTCTAATTTTCCCTCTTGCTCCCCCATTTTCTTTCGCCTCTCGCTTTCTCTCTCCCTCTCCCTTTCCATCAAACCGATTATCTTTCTCTCTCTTACCCTCTTCACTCTCGATCTTTCTCATATCCCCTTTCTCACTCTCGCTGCTCTCTCGCTTGCTGGGCTCACTCTCGCTCCTCTCCTACGATGTCCGACCTGTTGCTGGGCTCACTCTCACCAAATTTTCATCCGATGTCTGGAGCTCGACTCGAGCACCATGACTATAATGGTAAGTTTCACTATTTTTCGCACGTACGTTAGATCTGATGTTTCAATCCTTTTCCCCCCAATTCTCTATATTGCTGTCTGTGAATTATGAACTTTTTCGATCTCCAAAATCTAGGGTTTAGAAATTCTTATTTTTTCGGCAATGAGGTCGGCGCAATCGTTGTATAAAGATATAACACATGAGTTTCAGATCATATCGAGCAAAGAGTGAGTGCGGTGGGTTCCCAAGTAAATGGGCCTCCAAGATTGGATTTGGGTTTCTCTCGTCCTCATGGGTACACGTCGACTAGATGCTTTTTTATATTCTTTTTTACCGATTTATTTTGATTGTTTATGGGAGACAAGATTGCAAGTTTGACAGTGTTTATTCTAAAACCATTGAAGAGGAGGCTTACACCATTGCTTCTGCTTCCTCCAATGATGAAGAAATCGAGATTCTTCAGGTTTATTTTAAAGAAATCAACAAGTGGATGCTTGATGCTGTCAAAGCTAGGCCTCCCACTGAGGTCTCTCTTACTCCCGATTCTGATCGTGCTACTGTTGCAACGAGTGAGGATGTTTATTCTTCCGTTGATAATCAATCTTCGTCTTAGGTTTTTTTATTTATTATTTTGTCATCTTTTGTTCTTGTTTGCTGGTTTAGTTAACTACGGATTGGGTGCTCATATATGGTTGTGTTATGACCAATTATTATTATCTACATTCTATGTGTTGTTGTTAGGACTGTTCTAGATCTTTCGTGTTTCTTTATGATTATGCCGTATGCTGTAATTCATGGAACCTTGTATTATTGACTCAAATGGGGAGTACTTGGTCTTGGTATAATTTGAGTACTTCTTCATGTTAGTAAAATGACTAAAAAATCTATTTGTACTTTGTTTATATTAAATTTCATTGGTGCATGGAATGCTATAATGAGAAGTTGCATACTTTTATTGATTTAAATTAGCATGTGATGCTGGAGTTATTGGAGAGAAACTTTCCAAGTCTACTGCCTTCTATTAACTGGATTGTGATCAAAGTCAGTAAGCTTTTATCGGACGAAGTTGTGCTATATATATTATGTTTCTTTAAACTTGTTTCGATTTAGATTGTCAATCTCATTACGTTATTGTCCAAAATTTGCATGTCATGTTGATTCTGAAATGTTCCTTTGTTGATATGTTGTTGATCTGCTATTGATGTATTGTTTGGCCCATGTTATGTGTTCTTTATATCAGTTTTTTATTTAGCGCATGTTGTAGTGTATGGATATGTTGTTTACATCAATGTTTGATTTAATTCATGTTGTAGTGTGTGCATGTGTTATATTTGATTTAGTTTTGTTCTTCAATTCAGTTACTCACTTACTCATTGGTCATTGTTTGTTCTACTGATCATGGCTTGTAAAGCTCATAAGCAATTCATGTACCAATATCTATTGCTAGTCTTTTCCATGTGATTTGGCAATTCATCATTTTTTTTCTTCTGCATGGTTCTGACATGTTGGGTGAGCCTCTTGTTCTTTATATGTTTGCAGATTCTACTTAGATTTTAGTCCACCTTATGTGGGTTGTGGACTAATCTGTCCGCACATAATGAATTGTTCTCGTCCTATTCGGTGCAATTATTTCATGGGGTTTTCTCGTGGTCCTTCATCCCGAAGCATCTTTGGAGATTGGTATCCAAATGATCTTGAGAGTAACAACTTCAAAGGACTTTATGGATATAAGGTATAATGACCGATTGGTTAGTAAAAGATTTGGAATAATTGACGATTACTACCTTATTAAATAGGTCACTTTTTATGATTTATAGTCTTTTCAAGACACCAAGTTCTATTATTGCTACCTTTTGCTTGGATTTCGATGGATTTTTTTGAGGGGCCAAAACCACAGGATTAGATTACAAATTTATTTATGAAAGGGATATAAGTGAAAAATGACCTATAAAAGAGTTGGTAAATGACAAAAGTGGAAGTAGTTTGATACGAATAACTATGCACTTGAACGGTATCAAATATTCCCTTATGACAACTTTATACGATGTCATCTCTTGTTGTTGGAGAGATAATAAAGTACTTAACTATTGTCTATCGTTTATGATCATTCAACGATAGTGTCGCCAATCTGCAATAGCTTTAGTGTGTCAGAGTAACTATATAAATATGGTCTTTTTGGCTTTTATGTTGTTTTGAATGACATGAAAGTATCATCATATTCTCATCTTCTCAAAACTCTCATATTTTTATCTAAATATATGTAGTCTAAGCTTTTGATCAAGCTATTTAAGTGGTTATCTGTCTAACTTATTTCTACATGGGTCGGAGTTGACCACTTTGTTTTGGTTGGGGTACAATCCGGTAGATTTATCATTCTGGCACACTAATGTTCATTCATTCTAATATTGTTATATTATTTGGTTTGTCTCATTTGGTGCAGAGGTTGTTGTGGTGTCCTGTGGAGCAGGTTTTGAATCAATCTGATGGTGATGATTTATAATCTTACCTGTTTTTTCACGGAAATTTTTGTAGAATACTAATTATGGTGTCGTAAAGGCATATGAGATTTTTTTTTTGCAATTATTAGCTAGTTGTTTATACTTGTGTCATGGCATATTAATTTTTTTATTTGATTAATAAAATTTCACTTTCTATCCTTTTTTATTTGTTATTTTGATTTTTATAAAAGTAGTCTTAGGGGCTGGCACACTAAAAGCTACTTGTACTGAGTGCATGATTAGTATAGGTAGAACTTCTTACTCGTCGTTGGTGTACTATTAGCAAGCTGTACAATTTTTTTTTAGAAATAAAAACTATCAAATGCTCCGGTTGTTAAGATTAAACCGGAGCATTTGACTGTCAAATGCTCCGGTTTTTTCTTAACAACCGGAGCATTTGACAGTCAAATGCTCCGATTTTTTAAACAACCGGAGCATTTGAGTTACCAAATACTCCGGGGGAAACCGGAGCATTTGTAAAATGCTCAAATGCTCGTATGGCGTCTGCTACGCGCTAAATACGGAGCATTTGATGGGTTTTTAACCGGAGCATTTGATGTTTTTTCTACTAGTGCAAACTTCAAATATGATATCTCATATACCTATAAGGTCCTCATAATATCCCTTATTTTGCCACCTTTTTAAGGTTGTAGCTATATCATTGCTATAATGGTGTTGACTTTATCCATAAACAAAATATATAACTTATTTAAATCATGATAATTTGCCCAAATGAGTATAAATCATTGATTTCCTACTTCTACTTTCCACAAATCATAAATTTTTCCTTTCTTACTCATGTCACTATATATTAAAGATCACCCAACTGAATAAAACTTCAAATTACTATTTCACCATCCTTAGCATATAATAATGTATTGTCTTCTTCACTCCTACTAAAAAAAATAACTACTAAACTTCTTTCCTTCAAAGGAATAAATCAAGACACTCTTCACTTTTAATGAATCTAAAATAGTCAACTTGGCTTACTTTGAAGTCATAGGTTCTTGTGACACTTATAAATCAACAAAACAAACATATAAATCACTTTGCATGAATTAGATCACATGCATACATGTCATATAAGACGTTAAATAACCAAATTCATCTCGTAGAAAATATCCGTGCAAAAAAAAAATGCCTTAAGAGATAGTAATATCACAACTTGCAGGTAGCTTCTTAATAATATGTCATGAAAGACAAAATAATAACTCAGTTCTTATAATAAACAATAAACTCTTTCTTTTGCTTATGAAAAATACAAAGATTTTCATATTAACTTGACAATAAGTCACACTTCTTTAAAATATATTCATAATAATCATATTGCTAATATAACAATAAATAACCAAACAATTCATATAAAAATTTCAATACTTCATAAAAAAAAATTCAGCTTTATAATTCGAAAAAAAATATATAGATATATAAGTAAAATATGAATTACACGTTGACAAAATAGTTAAAATAAAGATAAATCCGAACTGTAATTTGAAATGAATCGAAAAAGATTCAGAATTTCAAAAAAAAAAATATATTTTTGTTTCTCATATTTTCGGAAAAAAACGTCTATCATCTTATTCTACTTATGCACATAAAATGCTAAAACTTTTCTTGCCAATTTTTTTTTTTTGCAACCTTTTA
The DNA here is from genome assembly GCA_947648045.1 of Beta corolliflora. Lineage (NCBI taxonomy): Eukaryota > Viridiplantae > Streptophyta > Magnoliopsida > Caryophyllales > Amaranthaceae > Beta > Beta corolliflora. The sequence goes on along the minus strand of CANSZD010002223.1, from coordinate 28,517 downwards.
TTTTTCCAAATATGTCTTATAATGAGTACTTGATTCATGACAAAGAATAGTCGGGCCAATGAATTTCCCAGGAAAGAGTTGGTTACACGCAACGTTGGTGAGAGCCCAAGCTTTTCCTTGCCAAAAACATTGCCAACCCAACTTATCCAAATCAATCGTTTTTCCTCAAATAATAAAATAGATTTTCATGCATATTTAATATAAATATGAAAAGAATGCGAAACTCTCTAACCTATATGCCCATCCTTAAGTCACCCCATTAATTTTAGATTCCAGGTTCATATCCCTAGACTTTCAAACCGATACCACTTTGTAACACCCCCAAATTTCTCTCTTTTTGGAAAACTTATTTTAATATAAAACTCATTGAGAAACTTGAGAGTATTACCGCCACGTGATAACGTTAAAGACTTTAATACTAACTACTAACTGAACTTTAAACTAATGCAGCGGAATAACTAAAAAACTTCTCTTTATTGATATAAACTTTATTGTACAACTTTAACAATAGAAATATAGAAAATAAAATAATAACTCCTTGACTAATCATGATTCCTCACTAGCTCCCCCATATGAAGTATGCATCATATCAACCCTGTAAATTCTCGCCAAAATAGGGTCATCACGGGGACAAAGCCATAAAACAAAACAAACAAAACGCGTGTCGAAAAAATACCGAGTACATGTATATGCGGAAAATTAAACACTTTATTTAATAAAACATTCAAAACCTTTAACTTTCATAAACCATCTTTGGATACTTCTAATACTTATATAATATAAAGTATATAATTTTAATAAAAAACTTTTTTTCCTTGCCTAGGTACCTTTCCTAAAGTGTGCACACCCCCAAGTTTAGTATTCTTTACCGAGTCTATTACGAGGGGTTACTACCTTGTCCACATGACTTATACAAAAAGTATATGGGTAAATAATATAATGACTACCGTTCTTGCTAATAAATAACAAGCCGTTGCTCGGTAAATAATAATAGCTACTGTTCTTGATAATAAATAACAAGCCGTTGCCTCTTTATAATTGTGATCATAAAAGATCATATATCTAATAAAAATCCTTCCGAAATAATCCTCCTTTAAAAAGAATAGTACTACTTATAAATTTAGCCATATAAAGGCATAAATAAAATAACTTGCTTAAGAGGTAACTTTTGAAAAATAATAATAATTCAAAAACACTCCTTTTTAAATATTTAAACATGCATTTAAATATCAAACTCCTTGTAAATTATATGAATACAGATTCAAAGATCAAACTTTATAATAATATTGAACTAAAGTCATAATTCAAGTGCATAATAAAATTAATAAACATTCAAACATGTTCATACAAAACACATGTAGTTCATAATAAAACTTATAAAAACATGGACTTCAATCCAAAATATTTTCCGAAAAACATGATACTAAGGTTGCAAAATAATTATTAAAGATCTACATATACATGCACCTTGAAAACTAATAACTATTAGGGAAGAAGAGAAAGGGTAGGCTAAGAGGGAGAGAGAGAGTTTAAACTTGAGAAAAGAGATGTATTTCTCAAATTTGGTGTGAAGAATATGATGGGTGGAAACCCCTATTTATACTAGTTGGATAGGTAGAGTCATACTAGGACTCAAAAACTAAAAGATGAATTTAAGAGAAAAGATAAACAAATCTAGCTAAGATCTAACAAATTTTTACGATCATCCAACTAAGATTAGAGAAAAGATATAATTTATCCCATAAGTTACATAATTGTAAAGCCTTTGTAGCATATCAAACTAACAAAAGGTTTGAAGATAAAAAATTGTGATCTTCCTCACTGCCGTGAGATGCAACGGGAATTTTTTTTTTTCTTTTTTGGATTTATCTTTAAAATATTTTAAATTTTATTTTAAACAAAATACTTGGATTTTAAAATTAGTAAACCTAGGCCCAAAATCCAAATTGGGCTAGAATTTATTTTAAACACCCAAAATCTTTTATAAAGCCTATTTTAAAAGCCTTTTTAGTAAATAACAAGCCTTTTTAGTAAATAAAAACCTGTTTAATAATCAAAACTTTTCTAAATATATAAATATTAACTACGAAAAATACGGAGTATTACGGACTACCCCTCTTAAAAGAAGTTTCGTCCTCGAAACTTGAAGCAAGCAAGTAAGAAATAAAGCATGTAATTCACATATACTATAAACTTCCTATAAAAGTAAGTCGGCTCACTTAATAACTCATGAAACAAGTCAAAATTAGGTCAAAAAATAACGTTCTAAGGTCAAACGCGCGAAACTCTATCGCATTCTATCCCCCTTAAAAGGAGTTACGCCCAAGTAACTCGCTAAGACCGAAAACTTGACTTAATTTTTTTTTTATCAACTTTGTAATACAAACAATATAAGATACACTTGGTCGACAAAGAATAACAAAATCACTAGATAGATTATATCTTCAAAAATATCTTTTGAGTCGTGAGAATTAATCTCTTTTTCAAGGTAATAATAATAGAAGCATTTGCCTTCAATAATAAATCAACATAATAAAGAAAATATTTGAATAAGTCCAAAAGGGTATAGTTTATGACAAAATGAAAAGTTTATAAATTTGATTAGGAAAATTTTCCAAATTCTTGAAATAATAAATAATTACAAATTGATAATAAAGGCATAAATAGCGGAAAAAAGACTTGAAGCAAATACCGATATATTATGAAAATGCTATAATATAGTCATAACAAATGAATTTTACAAAACCTTTCGCAAGCTTTTCTCGAAAATGCAATATTCAAACATGCCCTTTTAAAAAAATACCTTTACTTTCTCTCAAAATTTAATCGACTTCACATAACTCATGAAGAATTCATAATGAATACCAACAAAATAACGTCGATCATACTTTATTACAAATCAAAGTAAATCATTTCATATGCTAAACTTGGAAGTATAACAACACAACATATATACTTGAAGAAAATAGTCATCCTTACTTAGGTCCTCAAAACTAAAACTCCTCGAAATTCATCTTCAATTTTTTTCTTAAAGTACCATAATTAATACTCTCTCAAGATAGACAAGAGTCAACTAGGACTTGAGATAGTAAATAAATAATCTTTTCCTAAAAATTCATACAATCTTCATTTCAATAAAATTAACTCCTTCACATAATATATACTCAATGCTTAAATTCATAAGACGAAAATACAACTACTATTTCCAAAATCAATTACCTTGAATGACTAGTTTATTTCCTTTTCTCCTTTATTAAGCTCTTGATTTTTTTTTCCAAAAGTATATATTTCTTCCACTATTAGAGAGTTAGAGTCACTGAACTCCTTTATAATTAATATACCCAATCCGTTGTAACAAACATCAAGCAAGAGTTTAATACTACTCTCAAAAATAATACTTCTCTTGACACTTAATAATCCCCCAAAGTCAACTTAGCACACATTTAGAGAGTTCTAGTATCTTACTTCCACCTTTTAAAACAAAAAAAAAAGATCTAAAGGAACCTATTAAAAATTCAAATATGGTCTTTCGTACTTTCTTTGCTTAACTATAACAACGATAACTCCTTTAAATATATTTGCAATTCAGCATAGGGTAAGATTCCTTAATTAAATCAAACTTCAAATATGATATCTCATATACCTATAAGGTCCTCATAATATCCCTTATTTTGCCACCTTTTTAAGGTTGTAGCTATATCATTGCTATAATGGTGTTGACTTTATCCATAAACAAAATATATAACTTATCTAAATCATGATAATTTGCCCAAATGAGTATAAATCATTGATCTCCTACTTCTACTTTCCACAAATCATAAATTTTTCCTTTCTTACTCATGTCACTATATATTAAAGATCACCCAACTGAATAAAACTTCAAATTACTATTTCACTATCCTTAGCACATATAATAATGTATTGTCTTCTTCACTCCTACTAAAAAAAAATAACTACTAAACTTCTTTCCTTCAAAGGAATAAATCAAGACACTCTTCACTTTTAATGAATCTAAAATAGTCAACTTGGCTTACTTTGAAGTCATAGGTTCTTGTGACGCTTATAAATCAACAAAACAAACATATAAATCACTTTGCATGAATTAGATCACATGCATACATGTCATATAAGACGTTAAATAACCAAATTCATCTCGTAAAAAATATCCGTGCAAAAAAAAATGCCTTAAGAGATAGTAATATCACAACTTGCGGGTAGCTTCTTAATAATATGTCATGAAAGACAAAATAATAACTCAGTTCTTATAATAAACAATAAACTCTTTCTTTTGCTTATGAAAAATACAAAGATTTTCATATTAACTTGACAATAAGTCACACTTCTTTAAAATATATTCATAATAATCATATTGCTAATATAACAATAAATAACCAAACAATTCATATAAAAATTTCAATACTTCATAAAAAAAATTCAGCTTTATAATTCGAAAAAACAATATATAGATATATAAGTAAAATATGAATTACACGTTGACAAAATAGTTAAAATAAAAATAAATCTGAACTGTAATTTGAAATGAATCGAAAAAGATTCGGAATTTCTAAAAAAAATATATTTTTGTTTCTCATATTTTCGGAAAAAAAACGTCTATCATCTTATTCTACTTATGCACATAAAATGCTAAAACTTTTCATGCCAATTTTTTTTTTTTTGCAACCTTTTATTTTTCCAAATATGTCTTATAATGAGTACTTGATTCATGACAAAGAATAGTCGGGCCAATGAATTTCCCAGGAAAGAGTTGGTTACACGCAACGTTGGTGAGAGCCCAAGCCTTTCCTTGCCAAAAACATTGCCAACCCAACTTATCCAAATCAATCGTTTTTCCTCAAATAATAAAATAGATTTTCATGCATATTTAATATAAATATGAAAAGAATGCGAAACTCTCTAACCTATATGCCCATCCTTAAGTCACCCCATTAATTTTAGATTCCAGTTTCATATCCCTAGACTTTCAAACTGATACCACTTTGTAACACCCCCAAATTTCTCTCTTTTTGGAAAACTTATTTTAATATAAAACTCATTGAGAAACTTGAGAGTATTATCGCCACGTGATAACGTTAAAGACTTTAATACTAACTACTAACTGAACTTTAAACTAATGCAGCGGAATAACTAAAAAACTTCTCTTTATTGATATAAACTTTATTGTACAACTTTAACAATAGAAATATAGAAAATAAAATAATAACTCCTTGACTAATCATGATTCCTCACTAGCTCCCCCATATGAAGTATGCATCATATCAACTCCGTAAATTCTCGCTCGCCAAAATAGGGTCATCACAAGGGACAAAGCCATAAAACAAAACAAACAAAACGCGTGTCAAGAAAAAATACCGAGTACATGTATATGCGGAAAATTAAACACTTTATTTAATAAAACATTCAAAACCTTTAACTTTCATAAACCATCTTTGGATACTTCTAATACTTATATAATATAAAGTATATAATTTTAATAAAAAACTTTTTTCCTTGCCTAGGTACCTTTCCTAAAGTGTGCACACCCCCAAGTTTAGTATTCTTTACTGAGTCTATTACGAGGGGTTACTACCTTGTCCACATGACTTATACAAAAAGTATATGGGTAAATAATATAATGACTACCGTTCTTGCTAATAAATAACAAGCCGTTGCCCTGGGTAAATAATAATAGCTACTTGTTCTTGATAATAAATAACAAGCCGTTGCCTCTTTATAATTGTGATCATAAAAGATCATATATCTAATAAAAATCCTTCTGAAATAATCCTCCTTTAAAAAGAATAGTACTACTTATAAATTTAGCCATATAAAGGCATAAATAAAATAACTTGCTTAAGAGGTAACTTTTGAAAAATAATAATAATTCAAAAACACTCCTTTTTAAATATTTAAACATGCATTTAAATATCAAACTCCTTGTAAATTATATGAATACAGATTCAAAGATCAAACTTTATAATAATATTGAACTAAAGTCATAATTCAAGTGCATAATAAAATTAATAAACATTCAAACATGTTCATACAAAACACATGTAGTTCATAATAAAACTTATAAAAACATGGACTTCAATCCAAAATATTTTCCGAAAAACATGATACTAAGGTTGCAAAATAATTATTAAAGATCTACATATACATGCACCTTGAAAACTAATAACTATTAGGGAAGAAGAGAAAGGGTAGGCTAAGAGGGAGAGAGAGTTTAAACTTGAGAAAAGAGATGTATTTCTCAAATTTGGTGTGAAGAATATGATGGGTGGAAACCCCTATTTATACTAGTTGGATAGGTAGAGTCATACTAGGACTCAAAAACTAAAAGATGAATTTAAGAGAAAAGATAAACAAATCTAGCTAAGATCTAACAAATTTTTACGATCATCCAACTAAGATTAGAGAAAAGATATAATTTATCCCATAAGTTACATAATTGTAAAGCCTTTGTAGCATATCAAACTAACAAAAGGTTTGAAGATAAAAAATTGTGATCTTCCTCACTGCCGTGAGATGCAGCGGGGAATTTTTTTTTTTTTTTTTGGATTTATCTTTAAAATATTTTAAATTTTATTTTAAACAAAATACTTGGATTTTAAAATTAGTAAACCTAGGCCCAAAATCCAAATTGGGCTAGAATTTATTTTAAACACCCAAAATCTTTTATAAAAGCCTATTTTAAAAGCCTTTTTAGTAAATAACAAGCCTTTTTAGTAAATAAAAACCTGTTTAATAATCAAAACTTTTCTAAATATATAAATATTAACTAAGAAAAATACGGAGTATTACAGACTACCCCTCTTAAAAGAAGTTTCGTCCTCGAAACTTGAAGCAAGCAAGTAAGAAATAAAGCATGTAATTCACATATACTATAAACTTCCTATAAAAGTAAGCTGGCTCACTTAATAACTCATGAAACAAGTCAAAATTAGGTCAAAAAATAACGTTCTAAGGTCAAACGCGCGAAACTCTATCGCATTCTATCCCCCTTAAAAGGAGTTACGCCCCCGTAACTCGCTAAGACTGAAAACTTGACTTAATTTTTTTTTTATCAACTTTGTAATACAAACAATATAAGATACACTGGCTGACAAAGAATAACAAAATCACTAGATAGATTATATCTTCAAAAATATCTTTTGAGCTGTGAGAATTAATCTCTTTTTCAAGGTAATAATAATAGAAGCATTTGCCTTCAATAATAAATCAACATAATAAAGAAAATATTTGAATAAGTCCAAAAGGGTATAGTTTATGACAAAATGAAAAGTTTATAAATTTGATTAGGAAAATTTTCCAAATTCTTGAAATAATAAATAATTACAAATTGATAATAAAGGCATAAATAGCGGAGAAAAAGACTTGAAGCAAATACTCGATATATTATGAAAATGCTATAATATAGTCATAACAAATGAATTTTACAAAACCTTTCGCAAGCTTTTCTCGAAAAATGCAATATTCAAACATGCCCTTTTAAAAAAATACCTTTACTTTCTCTCAAAATTTAATCACTTCACATAACTCATGAAGAATTCATAATGAATACCAACAAAATAACGTCGATCATACTTTATTACAAATCAAAGTAAATCATTTCATATGCTAAACTTGGAAGTATAACAACACAACATATATACTTGAAGAAAATAGTCATCCTTACTTAGGTCCTCAAAACTAAAACTCCTCGAAATTCATCTTCAATTTTTTTCTTAAAGTACCATAATTAATACTCTCTCAAGATAGACAGTAGTCAACTAGGACTTGAGATAGTAAATAAATAATCTTTTCCTAAAAATTCATACAATCTTCATTTCAATAAAATTAACTCCTTCACATAATATATACTCAATGCTTAAATTCATAAGACGAAAATACAACTACTATTTCCAAAATCAATTACCTTGAATGACTAGTTTATTTCCTTTTCTCCTTTATTAAGCTCTTGATTTTTTTTTCCAAAAGTATATATTTCTTCCACTATTAGAGAGTTAGAGTCACTGAACTCCTTTATAATTAATATACCCAATCCGTTGTAACAAACATCAAGCAAGAGTTTAATACTACTCTCAAAAATAATACTTCTCTTGACACTTAATAATCCCCCAAAGTCAACTTAGCACACATTTAGAGAGTTCTAGTATCTTACTTCCACCTTTTAAAACAAAAAAAAAAGATCTAAAGGAACCTATTAAAAATTCAAATATGGTCTTTCGTACTTTCTTTGCTTAACTATAACAACGATAACTCCTTTAAATATATTTGCAATTCAAAGCATAGGGTAAGATTCCTTAATTAAATCAAACTTCAAATATGATATCTCATATACCTATAAGGTCCTCATAATATCCCTTATTTTGCCACCTTTTTAAGGTTGTAGCTATATCATTGCTATAATGGTGTTGACTTTATCCATAAACAAAATATATAACTTATCTAAATCATGATAATTTGCCCAAATGAGTATAAATCATTGATCTCCTACTTCTACTTTCCACAAATCATAAATTTTTCCTTTCTTACTCATGTCACTATATATTAAAGATCACCCAACTGAATAAAACTTCAAATTACTATTTCACCATCCTTAGCACATATAATAATGTATTGTCTTCTTCACTCCTACTAAAAAAAATAACTACTAAACTTCTTTCCTTCAAAGGAATAAATCAAGACACTCTTCACTTTTAATGAATCTAAAATAGTCAACTTGGCTTACTTTGAAGTCATAGGTTCTTGTGACGCTTATAAATCAACAAAACAAACATATAAATCACTTTGCATGAATTATGCATACATGTCATATAAGACGTTAAATAACCAAATTCATCTCGTAAAAAATATCCGTGCAAAAAAAAATATGCCTTAAGAGATAGTAATATCACAACTTGCGGGTAGCTTCTTAATAATATGTCATGAAAGACAAAATAATAACTCGGTTCTTATAATAAACAATAAACTCTTTCTTTTGCTTATGAAAAATACAAAGATTTTCATATTAACTTGACAATAAGTCACACTTCTTTAAAATATATTCATAATAATCATATTGCTAATATAACAATAAATAACCAAACAATTCATATAAAAATTTCAATACTTCATAAAAAAAATTCAGCTTTATAATTCGAAAAAACAATATATAGATATATAAGTAAAATATGAATTACACGTTGACAAAATAGTTAAAATAAAAATAAATCCGAACTCGTAATTTGAAATGAATCGAAAAAGATTCAGAATTTCTAAAAAAAAATATATTTTTGTTTCTCATATTTTCGGAAAAAAAACGTCTATCATCTTATTCTACTTATGCACATAAAATGCTAAAACTTTTCTTGCCAATTTTTTTTTTTTTGCAACCTTTTATTTTTCCAAATATGTCTTATAATGAGTACTTGATTCATGACAAAGAATAGTCGGGCCAATGAATTTCCCAGGAAAGAGTTGGTTACACGCAACGTTGGTGAGAGCCCAAGCCTTTCCTTGCCAGAAACATTGCCAACCCAACTTATCCAAATCAATCGTTTTTCCTCAAATAATAAAATAGATTTTCATGCATATTTAATATAAATATGAAAAGAATGCGAAACTCTCTAACCTATATGCCCATCCTTAAGTCACCCCATTAATTTTAGATTCCAGTTTCATATCCCTAGACTTTCAAACTGATACCACTTTGTAACACCCCCAAATTTCTCTCTTTTTGGAAAACTTATTTTAATATAAAACTCATTGAGAAACTTGAGAGTATTATCGCCACGTGATAACGTTAAAGGCTTTAATACTAACTACTAACTGAACTTTAAACTAATGCAGCGGAATAACTAAAAAACTTCTCTTTATTGATATAAACTTTATTGTACAACTTTAACAATAGAAATATAGAAAATAAAATAATAACTCCTTGACTAATCATGATTCCTCACTAGCTCCCCCATATGAAGTATGCATCATATCAACTCGTAAATTCGCTCGCCAAAATAGGGTCATCACGGGGACAAAGCCATAAAACAAAACAAACAAAACGCGTGTCAGTAAAAATACTGAGTACATGTATATGCGGAAAATTAAACACTTTATTCAATAAAACATTCAAAACCTTTAACTTTCATTAACCTTCTTTGGATACTTCTAATACTTATATAATATAAAGTATATAATTTTAATAAAAATCTTTTTTCCTTGCCTAGGTACCTTTCCTAAAGTGTGCACACCCCCCCAAGTTTAGTATTCCTTACTGAGTCTATTACGAGGGGTTACTACCTTGTCCACATGACTTATACAAAAAGTATATGGGTAAATAATATAATGACTACCGTTCTTGCTAATAAATAACAAGCCGTTGCCTGGGTAAATAATAATAGCTACTGTTCTTGATAATAAATAACAAGCCGTTGCCTCTTTATAATTGTGATCATAAAAGATCATATATCTAATAAAAATCCTTCTGAAATAATCCTCCTTTAAAAAGAATAGTACTACTTATAAATTTAGCCATATAAAGGCATAAATAAAATAACTTGCTTAAGAGGTAACTTTTGAAAAATAATAATAATTCAAAAACACTCCTTTTTAAATATTTAAACATGCATTTAAATATCAAACTCCTTGTAAATTATATGAATACAGATTCAAAGATCAAACTTTATAATAATATTGAACTAAAGTCATAATTCAAGTGCATAATAAAATTAATAAACATTCAAACATGTTCATACAAAACACATGTAGTTCATAATAAAACTTATAAAAACATGGACTTCAATCCAAAATATTTTCCTAAAAACATGATACTAAGGTTGCAAAATAATTATTAAAGATCTACATATACACGCACCTTGAAAACTAATAACAATTAGGGAAGAAGAGAAAGGGTAGGCTAAGAGGGAGAGAGAGTTTAAACTTGAGAAAAGAGATGTATTTCTCAAATTTGGTGTGAAGAATATGATGGGTGGAAACCCCTATTTATACTAGTTGGATAGGTAGAGTCATACTAGGACTCAAAAACTAAAAGATGAATTTAAGAGAAAAGATAAACAAATCTAGCTAAGATCTAACAAATTTTTACGATCATCCAACTAAGATTAGAGAAAAGATATAATTTATCCCATAAGTTACATAATTGTAAAGCCTTTGTAGCATATCAAACTAACAAAAGGTTTGAAGATAAAAAATTGTGATCTTCCTCACTGCCGTGAGATGCAACGGGAATTTTTTTTTTTTTCTTTTTGGATTTTTCTTTAAAATATTTTAAATTTTGTTTTAAACAAAATACTTGGATTTTAAAATTAGTAAACCTAGGCCCAAAATCCAAATTGGGCTAGAATTTATTTTAAACACCCAAAATCTTTTATAAAAGCCTATTTTAAAAGCCTTTTTAGTAAATAACTAGCCTTTTTAGTAAATAAAAACCCGTTTAATAATCAAAACTTTTCTAAATATATAAATATTAACTACGAAAAATACGGAGTATTACGTACTACCTCTCTTAAAAGAAGTTTCGGTCTCGAAACTTGGAAGCAAGCAAGTAAGAAATAAAGCATGTAATTCACATATACTATAAACTTCCTATAAAAGTAAGTTGGCTCACTTAATAACTCATGAAACAAGTCAAAATTAGGTCAAAAAATAACGTTCTAAGGTCAAACGCGCGAAACTCTATCGCATTCTATCCCCCTTAAAAGGAGTTACGCCCCCCGTAACTCGCTAAGACTGAAAACTTGACTTAATTTTTTTTTTATCAACTTTGTAATACAAACAATATAAGATACACTGGCTGACAAAGAATAACAAAATCACTAGATAGATTATATCTTCGAAAATATCTTTTGAGCTGTGAGAATTAATCTCTTTTTCAAGGTAATAATAATAGAAGCATTTGCCTTCAATAATAAATCAACATAATAAAGAAAATATTTGAATAAGTCCAAAAGGGTATAGTTTATGACAAAATGAAAAGTTTATAAATTTGATTAGGAAAATTTTCCAAATTCTTGAAATAATAAATAATTACAAATTGATAATAAAGGCATAAATAGCAGGAAAAAGACTTGAAGCAAATACTGATATATTATGAAAATGCTATAATATAGTCATAACAAATGAATCTTACAAAACCTTTCGCAAGCTTTTCTCGAAAATGCAATATTCAAACATGCCCTTTTAAAAAAATACCTTTACTTTCTCTCAAAATTTAATCAGCTTCACATAACTCATGAAGAATTCATAATGAATACCAACAAAATAACGTCGATCATACTTTATTACAAATCAAATTAAATCATTTCATATGCTAAACTTGGAAGTATAACAACACAACATATAGGAATCAACACAACATAGTCATCCTTACTTAGGTCCTCAAAACTAAAACTCCTCGAAATTCATCTTCAATTTTTTTCTTAAAGTACCATAATTAATACTCTCTCAAGATAGACAAAGAGTCAACTAGGACTTGAGATAGTAAATAAATAATCTTTTCCTAAAAATTCATACAATCTTCATTTCAATAAAATTAACTCCTTCACATAATATATACTCAATGCTTAAATTCATAAGACGAAAATACGACTACTATTTCCAAAATCAATTACCTTGAATGACTAGTTTATTTCCTTTTCTCCTTTATTAAGCTCTTGATTTTTTTTTCCAAAAGTATATATTTCTTCCACTATTAGAGAGTTAGAGTCACTGAACTCCTTTATAATTAATATACCCAATCCGTTGTAACAAACATCAAGCAAGAATTTAATACGACTCTCAAAAATAATACTTCTCTTGACACTTAATAATCCCCCAAAGTCAACTTAGCACACATTTAGAGAGTTCTAGTATCTTACTTCCACCTTTTAAAACAAAAAAAAAAGATCTAAATGAACCTATTAAAAATTCAAATATGGTCTTTCGTACTTTCTTTGCTTAACTATAACAACGATAACTCCTTTAAATATATTTGCAATTCAAGCATAGGGTAAGATTCCTTAATTAAATCAAACTTCAAATATGATATCTCATATACCTATAAGGTCCTCATAATATCCCTTATTTTGCCACCTTTTTAAGGTTGTAGCTATATCATTGCTATAATGGTGCTGACTTTATCCATAAACAAAATATATAACTTATCTAAATCATGATAATTTGCCCAAATGAGTATAAATCATTGATCTCCTACTTCTACTTTCCACAAATCATAAATTTTTCCTTTCTTACTCATGTCACTATATATTAAAGATCACCCAACTGAATAAAACTTCAAATTACTATTTCACCATCCTTAGCACATATAATAATGTATTGTCTTCTTCACTCCTACTAAAAAAAATAACTACTAAACTTCTTTCCTTCAAAGGAATAAATCAAGACACTCTTCACTTTTAATGAATCTAAAATAGTCAACTTGGCTTACTTTGAAGTCATAGGTTCTTGTGACACTTATAAATCAACAAAACAAACATATAAATCACTTTGCATGAATTAGATCACATGCATACATGTCATATAAGACGTTAAATAACCAAATTCATCTCGTAGAAAATATCCGTGCAAAAAAAAAAATGCCTTAAGAGATAGTAATATCACAACTTGCAGGTAGCTTCTTAATAATATGTCATGAAAGACAAAATAATAACTCAGTTCTTATAATAAACAATAAACTCTTTCTTTTGCTTATGAAAAATACAAAGATTTTCATATTAACTTGACAATAAGTCACACTTCTTTAAAATATATTCATAATAATCATATTGCTAATATAACAATAAATAACCAAACAATTCATATAAAAATTTCAATACTTCATAAAAAAAAATTCAGCTTTATAATTCGAAAAAAAATATATAGATATATAAGTTAAATATGAATTACACGTTGACAAAATAGTTAAAATAAAGATAAATCTGAACTGTAATTTGAAATGAATCGAAAAAGATTCAGAATTTCTAAAAAAAATATATTTTTGTTTCTCATATTTTCGGAAAAAAAACGTCTATCATCTTATTCTACTTATGCACATAAAATGCTAAAACTTTTCTTGCCAATTTTTTTTTTTTTGCAACCTTTTATTTTTCCAAATATGTCTTATAATGAGTACTTGATTCATGACAAAGAATAGTCGGGCCAATGAATTTCCCAGGAAAGAGTTGGTTACACGCAACGTTGGTGAGAGCCCAAGCCTTTCCTTGCCAAAAACATTGCCAACCCAACTTATCCAAATCAATCGTTTTTCCTCAAATAATAAAATAGATTTTCATGCATATTTAATATAAATATGAAAAGAATGCGAAACTCTCTAACCTATATGCCCATCCTTAAGTCACCCCATTAATTTTAGATTCCAGTTTCATATCCCTAGACTTTCAAACTGATACCACTTTGTAACACCCCCAAATTTCTCTCTTTTTGGAAAACTTATTTTAATATAAAACTCATTGAGAAACTTGAGAGTATTACCGCCACGTGATAACGTTAAAGACTTTAATACTAACTACTAACCGAACTTTAAACTAATGCAACGGAATAACTAAAAAAACTTCTCTTTATTGATATAAACTTTATTGTACAACTTTAACAATAGAAATATAGAAAATAAAATAATAACTCCTTGACTAATCATGATTCCTCACTAGCTCCCCCATATGAAGTATGCATCATATCAACCTGTAAATTCCCGCTCGCCAAAATAGGGTCATCACGGGGACAAAGCCATAAAACAAAACAAACAAAACGCGTGTCGTAAAAAATACCGAGTACATGTATATGTGGAAAATTAAACACTTTATTTAATAAAACATTCAAAACCTTTAACTTTCATAAACCTTCTTTGGGATACTTCTAATACTTATATAATATAAAGTATATAATTTTAATAAAAATCTTTTCCTTGCCTAGGTACCTTTCCTAAAGTGTGCACACCCCCCAAGTTTAGTATTCTTTACCGAGTCTATTACGAGGGGTTACTACCTTGTCCACATGACTTATACAAAAGTATATGGGTAAATAATATAATGACTATCGTTCTTGCTAATAAATAACAAGCCGTTGCCTCGGGTAAATAATAATAGCTACTGTTCTTGATAATAAATAACAAGTCGTTGCCTCTTTATAATTGTGATCATAAAAGATCATATATCTAATAAAAATCCTTCCGAAATAATCCTCCTTTAAAAAGAATAGTACTACTTATAAATTTAGCCATATAAAGGCATAAATAAAATAACTTGCTTAAGAGGTAACTTTTGAAAAATAATAATAATTCAAAAACACTCCTTTTTAAATATTTAAACATGCATTTAAATATCAAACTCCTTGTAAATTATATGAATACGCATTCAAAGATCAAACTTTATAATAATATTGAACTAAAGTCATAATTCAAGTGCATAATAAAATTAATAAACATTCAAACATGTTCATACAAAACACATGTAGTTCATAATAAAACTTATAAAAACATGGACTTCAATCCAAAATATTTTCCTAAAAACATGATACTAAGGCTGCAAAATAATTATTAAAGATCTACATATACACGTACCTTGAAAACTAATAACTATTAGGGAAGAAGAGAAATGGTAGGCTAAGAGGGAGAGAGAGAGTTTAAACTTGAGAAAAGAGATGTATTTCTCAAATTTGGTGTGAAGAATATGATGGGTGGAAACCCCTATTTATACTAGTTGGATAGGTAGAGTCATACTAGGACTCAAAAACTAAAAGATGAATTTAAGAGAAAAGATAAAAAAATCTAGCTAAGATCTAACAAATTTTTACGATCATCCAACTAAGATTAGAGAAAAGATATAATTTATCCCATAAGTTACATAATTGTAAAGCCTTTGTAGCATATCAAACTAACAAAAGGTTTGAAGATAAAAAATTGTGATCTTCCTCACCGCCGTGAGATGCAACGGGGAATTTTTTTTTTTTTTTTTTGGATTTTTCTTTAAAATATTTTAAATTTTGTTTTAAACAAAATACTTGGATTTTAAAATTAGTAAACCTAGGCCCAAAATCCAAATTGGGCTAGAATTTATTTTAAACACCCAAAATCTTTTATAAAAACCTATTTTAAAAGCCTTTTTTAGTAAATAACTAGCCTTTTTAGTAAATAAAAACCTTTTTAATAATCAAAACTTTTCTAAATATATAAATATTAACTACTAAAAATACGGAGTATTACGGACTACCCCCTTAAAAGAAGTTTCGTCCTCGAAACTTGAAGCAAGCAAGTAAGAAATAAAGCATGTAATTCACATATACTATAAACTTCCTATAAAAGTAAGTTGGCTCGCTTAATAACTCATGAAACAAGTCAAAATTAGGTCAAAAAATAACGTTCTAAAGTCAAACGCGCGAAACTCTATCGCATTCTATCCCCTTTAAAAGGAGTTACGCCCCGTAACTCGCTAAGACCGAAAACTTGACTTAATTTTTTTTTTTTATCAACTTTGTAATACAAACAATATAAGAAACACCGGGCGACAAAGAATAACAAAATCACTAGATAGATTATATCTTCGAAAATATCTTTTGAGCCGTGAGAATTAATCTCTTTTTCAAGGTAATAATAATAGAAGCATTTGCCTTCAATAATAAATCAACATAATAAAGAAAATATTTGAATAAGTCCAAAAGGGTATAGTTTATGACAAAATGAAAAGTTTATAAATTTGATTAGGAAAATTTTCCAAATTCTTGAAATAATAAATAATTACAAATTGATAATAAAGGCATAAATAGCAGGAAAAAGACTTGAAGCAAATACTGATATATTATGAAAATGCTATAATATAGTCATAACAAATGAATTTTACAAAACCTTTCGCAAGCTTTTCTCGAAAATGCAATATTCAAACATGCCCTTTTAAAAAAATACCTTTACTTTCTCTCAAAATTTAATCGGCTTCACATAACTCATGAAGAATTCATAATGAATACCAACAAAATAACGTCGATCATACTTTATTACAAATCAAATTAAATCATTTCATATGCTAAACTTGGAAGTATAACAACACAACATATATACTTGAAGAAAATAGTCATCCTTACTTAGGTCCTCAAAACTAAAACTCCTCGAAATTCATCTTCAATTTTTTTCTTAAAGTACCATAATTAATACTCTCTCAAGATGGACAAGTAGTCAACTAGGACTTGAGATAGTAAATAAATAATCTTTTCCTAAAAATTCATACAATCTTCATTTCAATAAAATTAACTCCTTCACATAATATATACTCAATGCTTAAATTCAAAAGACGAAAATACGACTACTATTTCCAAAATCAATTACCTTGAATGACTAGTTTATTTCCTTTTCTCCTTTATTAAGCTCTTGATTTTTTTTTCAAAAATATATATTTCTTCCACTATTAGAGAGTTAGAGTCACCGAACTCCTTTATAATTAATATACCCAATCCGTTGTAACAAACATCAAGCAAGAGTTTAATACTACTCTCAAAAATAATACTTCTCTTGACACTTAATAATCCCCCAAAGTCAACTTAGCACACATTTAGAGAGTTCTAGTATCTTACTTCCACCTTTTAAAACAAAAAAAAAAAGATCTAAATGAACCTATTAAAAATTCAAATATGGTCTTTCGTACTTTCTTTGCTTAACTATAACAACGATAACTCCTTTAAATATATTTGCAATTCAAGCATAGGGTAAGATTCCTTAATTAAATCAAACTTCAAATATGATATCTCATATACCTATAAGGTCCTCATAATATCCCTTATTTTGCCACCTTTTTAAAGTTGTAGCTATATCATTGCTATAATGGTGTTGACTTTATCCATAAACAAAATATATAACTTATCTAAATCATGATAATTTGCCCAAATGAGTATAAATCATTGATCTCCTACTTCTACTTTCCACAAATCATAAATTTTTCCTTTCTTATTCATGTCACTATATATTAAAGATCACCCAACCGAATAAAACTTCAAATTACTATTTCACCATCCTTAGCACATATAATAATGTATTGTCTTCTTCACTCCTACTAAAAAAAATAACTACTAAACTTCTTTCCTTCAAAGGAATAAATCAAGACACTCTTCACTTTTAATGAATCTAAAATAGTCAACTTGGCTTACTTTGAAGTCATAGGTTCTTGTGACGCTTATAAATCAACAAAACAAACATATAAATCACTTTGCATGAATTATGCATACATGTCATATAAGACGTTAAATAACCAAATTCATCTCGTAAAAAATATCCGTGCAAAAAAAAATATGCCTTAAGAGATAGTAATATCACAACTTGCGGGTAGCTTCTTAACAATATGTCATGAAAGACAAAATAATAACTCGGTTCTTATAATAAACAATAAACTCTTTCTTTTGCTTATGAAAAATACAAAGATTTTCATATTAACTTGACAATAAGTCACACTTCTTTAAAATATATTCATAATAATCATATTGCTAATATAACAATAAATAACCAAACAATTCATATAAAAATTTCAATACTTCATAAAAAAAAATTCAGCTTTATAATTCGAAAAAACAATATATAGATATATAAGTAAAATAGGAATTACACGTTGACAAAATAGTTAAAATAAAAATAAATCTGAACTGTAATTTGAAATGAATCGAAAAAGATTCAGAATTTCTAAAAAAAAAAATTTTTGTTTCTCAAATTTTCGGAAAAAAACGTCTATCATCTTATTCTACTTATGCACATAAAATGCTAAAACTTTTCTTGCCAAAATTATTTTTTTTCAACCTTTTGTTTTTCCAAATATGTTTTATAATGAGTACTTGATTCATGACAAAGAATAGTCGGGCCAATGAATTTCCCGGAAAGAGTTGGTTACACGCAACGTTGGTGAGAGCCCAAGCCTTTCCTTGCCAAAAACATTGCCAACCCAACTTATCCAAATCAATCGTTTTCCTCAAATAATAAAATAGATTTTTATGCATATTTAATATAAATATGAAAAGAATGCGAAACTCTCTAACCTATATGCCCATCCTTAAGTCAACCCATTAATTTTAGATTCCGAGTTTCATATCCCTAGACTTTTAAACGATACCACTTTGTAACACCCCCAAATTTCTCTCTTTTTGGAAAACTTATTTTAATATAAAACTCATTGAGAAACTTGAGAGTATTACCGCCACGTGATAACGTTAAAGACTTTAATACTAACTACTAACCGAACTTTAAACTAATGCAAGCGGAATAACTAAAAAACTTCTCTTTATTGATATAAACTTTATTGTACAACTTTAACAATAGAAATATAGAAAATAAAATAATAACTCCTTGACTAATCATGATTCCTCACTAGCTCCCCCATATGAAGTATGCATCATATCAACCTTGTAAATTCCGCTCGCCAAAATAGGGTCATCACAGGGAAAAAGCCATAAAACAAAACAAACAAAACGCGTGTCAAGAAAAAAATACCGAGTACATGTATATGCGGAAAATTAAACACTTTATTTAATAAAACATTCAAAACCTTTAACTTTCATAAACCTTCTTTGGATACTTCTAATACTTATATAATATAAAGTATATAATTTTAATAAAAATCTTTTTTCCTTGCCTAGGTACCTTTCCTAAAGTGTGCACACCCCCCAAGTTTAGTATTCCTTACTGAGTCTATTACGAGGGGTTACTACCTTGTCCACATGACTTATACAAAAAGTATATGGGTAAATAATATAATGACTACCGTTCTTGCTAATAAATAACAAGCCGTTGCCCGGGTAAATAATAATAGCTACTGTTCTTGATAACAAATAACAAGCCGTTGCCTCTTTATAATTGTGATCATAAAAGATCATATATCTAATAAAAATCCTTCCGAAATAATCCTCCTTTAAAAAGAATAGTACTACTTATAAATTTAGCCATATAAAGGCATAAATAAAATAACTTGCTTAAGAGGTAACTTTTGAAAAATAATAATAATTCAAAAACACTCCTTTTTAAATATTTAAACATGCATTTAAATATCAAACTCCTTGTAAATTATATGAATACAGACCAAAGATCAAACTTTATAATAATATTGAACTAAAGTCATAATTCAAGTGCATAATAAAATTAATAAACATTCAAACATGTTCATACAAAACACATGTAGTTCATAATAAAACTTATAAAAACATGGACTTCAATCCAAAATATTTTCCTAAAAACATGATACTAAGGTTGTAAAATAAATATTAAAGATCTACATATACACGCACCTTGAAAACTAATAACTACTAGGGAAGAAGAGAAAGGGTAGGCTAAGAGGGAGAGAGCGTTTAAACTTGAGAAAAGAGATGTATTTCTCAAATTTGGTGTGAAGAATATGATGGGTGGAGACCCCTATTTATACTAGTTGGATAGGTAGAGTCATACTAGGACTCAAAAACTAAAAGATGAATTTAAGAGAAAAGATAAACAAATCTAGCTAAGATCTAACAAATTTTTACGATCATCCAACTAAGATTAGAGAAAAGATATAATTTATCCCATAAGTTACATAATTGTAAAGCCTTTGTAGCATATCAAACTAACAAAAGGTTTGAAGATAAAAAATTTTGATCTTCCTCACTGTCGTGAGATGCAACTGAGGATTTTTTATTTTTTTTTTTTTTTTGGATTTATCTTTAAAATATTTTAAATTTTGTTTTGGATTTTAAAATTAGTAAACCTAGGCCCAAAATCCAAATTGGGCTAGAATTTATTTTAAACACCTAAAATCTTTTATAAAAGCCTATTTTAAAAGCCTTTTTAGTAAATAACTAGCCTTTTTAGTAAATAAAAACCTGTTTAATAATCAAAACTTTTCTAAATATATAAATATTAACTACTAAAAATACGGAGTATTACAACATAGATTTAAATATATATAGGGAGTTTTGGATAAGCTAAAATTAGAGTTTGATTGTGAATGAACAACCTAAATTGTTATATTATGTAAGTTGTGTATAACTTTTGCTACGTAATCCGAAATATTATAATTTTTGTACCATTGGATAATACTCGAAATATGCTCCGAAATAAGATCCATATACAATATAGTTCTACAACTTATGAAATAGAGAGCACCACGTATGATTGTCATGTCATTAATTTTTATTTTAAATATTTTAAAAAATAGAGTTCTACACATATTTAAATACATAAAAGGAGTTTTGAATAGTAAGAAATTAGAGTTTGGTTTTCAATTAAACAAACCTAAATTATTATATTATCTAAATTGAATATAACTTTTGCTATCTAATTCAAAACATTATATTTTTTTTACCATTGGAGAGTGCTTGAAATATGCTTCCAAATGAGAACCATTTACAATATAGTTTTACAACTCATGAAAACATATTTAATTAGATGAATGGTAAGAAATTTTTTAATATAGTTTTACAACTTATGAAAATTCATTTATTTAGATGAACAATAATATATTATTTATTTTTTTTATTTTAAATACATATAAAAATAACTATAAAAATAGCAAATTATATGTGACAATAACAATTATGTCTTTCAAAATCATACTTTTAAACATTGAGTTATATAAAGATAAAGAATACGAATCTATAATTTTGAACCTATAACATACCATGGGGGCATTACATGAAAAATCAAATAAAAATTTGTCAATTGCGAGAGGTATTATGCAATTGACTAATTATTTTATTCCTAGAATATTTATCGTATACATAATTATTTATGTTTGTCTTTTTCATATATCTATATGTCATATCCTATTTTTTTCTCCATGAACTTAATTCTACTGAAACTAATTGAAAAAACAAGGTTCGCGTTTCTAGACTATTTGAGTTCACGGATCATAAAAAATGGGGAAATTTGATAAGTCTTGATATGGTCATGATTGATAAGAGGTATTTTTTTTTCTCTTAAATAGTATTTTCGATCATTAATAGAGGTTAGATTTATATTTAATTAATTTTATTCATGATACCATCGTTATGATTTTTTTTGGCTTTCCCTTCTATCATTTTATATGCATTAGTGTTTATATGTGCTATATTAAAAGTTGAAGTTGTGGATGACACTCGATCATGTTTTACTCTATTCTTTTGGTCCCGCATCTATTAAATTATTATCCTCTACTTTCTTAAAGTATCATTCGGTCAATTTTCATGTTAAAACGGTGTTAGCTATTGTTAGTCGTACCAATTATTGGGATACCATTTAATAATAGAATTAGCTACAATATTCAATTGAATATTAAAAAATATAAAATTTATATCGTAATAACAAATCTATAAATTAGAGTATAATGACAAATACTTTCTCCGTTGTTTTTCTATAGCAACAATGGTTTGGACATGGTTTTTAAGGAAATAAAAAATTGGGTAGTTTAACATAGAGGTACCCCTTTAATTAACTAGAGTAGGGGATAAGTAAATCCTTAATAAAGTAGACGCAACTTTATAAGGCAGTTTGAGTAATTAAGGATGATTTGACTAACATAAAGTAAAGACAATATTGTCAACTATAGTTTTTTTTACCAAAAGTAGAGTAGTTCCAATATATGAAACTACCCAAAGTGGTGATTGTTGCAAATGAATTAGAACGAAGGAGCTACGTAAATGCAATAGTGCTGAAAAATTTGCAAAAAAGAAAAGAAAACAACCCGTGCAACGCACGGGCTTCAAAAACTTTTGCTACGTAATTCAAAATATTGTAATTTTTGTACCATTGGAGAGTGCTCGGAATATGCTTCGAAATAAGATCCAATTATAATATAGTTATACAACTTATGAAATATAAAGCGCCATGTAGGATTGCCAAGTCATCAAATTTTTTTTTTTTTTCTAAAAATAGAGTTCTACATAGATTTAAATACATATAAGGAGTCTTGGATAAGTAGAAATTAGAGTTTCGTTTTGAATGAACAACCTAAATTATTATATTATGTAAATTGTGTATAACTTTTGCTACCTAATTCAGAATATTATAATTTTTGTACCATTAGATAGTGCTCGAAATATGCTTTGAAATAAGATCCATTTACAATATAATTCAACAATTTATGAAATAGAGAGTCCCACTTAAGATTGCCATGTCATTAGTTTTTATTTTAAATATTTGAAAAAAATAGAATTCTACATATATTTAAATACATAAAAGAGTTTTGGATAAGGGAAAATTAGAGTTGCGTTTTTGAATAAACAACCTGAATTATTATATTATGTAAATTGAATTTAACTTTTGCTACCTAATTCAAAACATTATGATTTTTTTACCATTGGAGAGTGCTTGAAATATGCTTTAAAATATGATCTATTATTTAGTCTTATTTTAGATAAATATAATAATGGCTATAAGTATTAAGTATAGTGTATTATATGTGATTATAACATTTAATTATAGGTCCAATTTACAGGATTAAACATATTATCTTTCAAAACCTCAACCTTACTCAACTAAACTAAAACAATATAGTATTGCAACAAAATTTATTAACTAAAATCTATAGCGATAAAGTTACATATTAGAGTTTTGGATTATGTAAAATTTAGAGTTTGATTTAAATAAAACATCCTTAGAATATTATAAAGAGCTCCACCTAAGCATGCCATGTCATTCTTATCAATTTTTAAGAAAATATTCTTTTGGTCCTGCATCAATTAAATTATTACCCTCTACTTTCTTAAAGTATCATTCGGGTATTAATCATGTTAAAACCGCATTAGTTATTGTTAGTCATACCTGTTATTGGGATACCATTTAATAATAGACTTAGCTACAATTTTCAATTGAATATTAAAAATTATAAAATTTATATATCACAATAACAAATCTAGAAATTACGAAATATAATGACAAATACTTTCTCCGTTTTTTTTTCTACTTCAACAATTGGTTTGGACATGGTTTTTAAGGAAATATGAAATGGGTAGTTTAGCATAGAGGTACCTCTTTAGTCAACTAGAGTAGGGGGCAAATAAATAATCCTTATTAAAGTAAACGCAACTTCATAAGGCAATTCGGGTAATTAATGATGTTTTATTAACATAAAGTAAAGGTAATATTGTCAACTTGTAGTTTCTCAAAAATGGAATGGTTCCAAAAGATGAAACTACCTAAAGTGTGTAAATACAATGATATTGAAAAATCTCATTTTACAACACCACAAAATCAACAATAATTTTAACAAAAAATTTGCAATAAAATAAAATATACAACCACCCGTGATAATTTTATTTTATCTTTTAAAAGAATAGAGTTCTACCTAGATTTAAATACACATAAGGAGTTCTAGATAAGTTAAAATTAGAGTTTTGTTTTGAATGAACAACATATATTATTATCTTATGTAAATTGTGTATAACTTTTTCTACGTAATTCAGAATATTATAATTTTTGTTCCATCGGATAGAGCTCGAAATATGCTCCGAAATAAGATCCATTTACAATATAGTTCTACAACTTATGAAATAGACAGCGCCACGTAGGATTGTCATCACATAAATTTTTATTTTAAATATTTTAAAAAAATAGAGTTCTACCTAGATTTAAATACACATAAGGAGTTCTAGATAAGCTAAAATTAGAGTTTTGTTTTGAATGAACAATATATATTATTATCTTATGTAAATTGTGTATAACTTTTGCTACGTAATTCAGAATATTATAATTTTTGTTCCATTGGATAGAGCTCGAAATATGCTCCGAAATAAGATCCATTTACAATATAGTTCTACAACTTATGAAATAGACAGCGCCACGTAGGATTGTCATCTCATAAATATTTATTTTAAATATTTTAAAAAATAGAGTTCTACACATATTGTAATACATAAAAGGAGTTTTACATAACGAGAAATTAGAGTTTCGTTTTGAATTAAACAACCTAAATTATTATATTATGTAAATTGAATATAACTTTTGCTACCTAATTCAAAACATTATAATTTTTTACCATTTGAGAGTGCTTGAAATATGCTTCAAAATAAGATCCATTTACAATATAGTTTTACAACTCATGAAAATATATTTAACTAAATGAATGGTAAGGCAGTATTTAGTCTTTCTTTTAGATAAATATAATAATGGCCATAACTATAGTGTACTATATGTGACTATAACATTTTATCATAGGTCCAATTTACAGGTTTAAACATATATATAATCTTTAAAAACCTCAGCCTTACGAGTCCGGATCCTCTAGAATTTTAATCAAATTCTACAAGGTAGAGTTGTATATGAACCATACATTTTAAAATCAAAGGCTCATATTGGTGGAAGGGGGAAATAAGGGGTGGATTTTAATGAGAAAAAATAGAGGGGGTTTTGGAAAGATAATATATGAGCCATTGATTTTTTATTCAATAGTTGATATTGCTCAAGCTCTACATTATAGAGTTCTTTTAGAACTTTAGAGGATCCAAACACCAGCCTTACTCAACTGAACCAAAGCAATTTAGTATTGCAAATTTGCAACCAAATTTATTAAGGAAACTTTGTTGTTAGAACAAAAATTAAAATCTATATATATTAGAGTTTTGGATGATGAAAAAATTAGAGTATGATTTTAAAAAATAATCTTAGAATATTATAGAGAGCTCCACCTAAACATGACATGTCATTTTCTTTAAATTTTTTTTTTCAAAATAGTGTTTAACATAGATATAAATACATATAAGGTGTTTTTAATAAGTGAAGATTACACTCTGATTTTAAATAAACAACCTAAAGTATTCAACTATGTAAATTGAATATAATTTTTGCTACATAATTCACAATATTATAAATTTCTTACATCAGAGAGTGCTCGAAATATGTTTCCATATACAATATAGTTTTACAACTTATGAAAATATATTTATTTAGATGAACAATAACATATTATTTATTCTTTATTTTAAATACATATAAAAATTACTATAAAAATAGCGTATTATATGTGAAAATAACAATTATGTCTTTTAAAATCAAACTTTTAAAAATTGAGCTATATAAAGATAAAAAATACATATATGTAGTTTTGAGCATACCATTAAAATCAACGACATTGCGGAAGTATTATACAATTGACTAATTATTTTATTCCTAGAATATTTGTTGTATACATAATTATTTATGTTTTTCTTTTTCATATATCTATATGTCAGATCTTATTCTTTTCTCAATAAACTTAATTCTACTAAAACTAATTGGGAAATCAAGGTTCGAGTTTTAAGACTATTTGAGGTCGCAGATCATAAAAAAGGGGTGAGTTTGATAAGTCTTGATATGGTCATGATTGAAGAAGAAATTTTTTTCTCTTAAATAATATTTTCGATTATTAATAGAGGTTAGTTTTATATTTAATTTATTTTATTCATGATACCATCATTATGATATTCTTTTTGGCTTCTCCATCTTCTATTCTATATGCGTTAGTGTTTATGTACTATATTAAAAGTTGAAGTTATGGCTGACACTCATATTTTTTTCCCTGTTCTTTTTGTCCTGCATCTATTACATTATTACCCTCTACTTTCTTAAAGTATTGTTCGGGTATTTTCCATGTTAAAACTGTGTTAGCTATTGTTAATTATACCAATTATTGGGATATTATTTAATAATAGACTTAGCTACAATATTCAATTGAACATTAAAAATATAAAATTTATATATCACAATAACAAATCTAGACATTAAAGTATAATGACAAATACTTTCTCTGTCTTTTTCTACTGCAACAATGGGTTTGAGCATGGTTTTTAAGAAAATAAAACAAAATAGGTAGTTTAGCATAGAGGAGTAAACTAGAGTAGGGTATAGGTAAATCTTTAATAAAGTAAACGCAACTTTATGAGGCAATTTGAGTACGTAGTTAATGATGGTTTTATTAACATAAAGTAAAGGCGATGTTGTTAACTATAGTTGTTTTTTTACCAAAAGTGGAATGGTTCTAATAGCTAAAACTACCCGAAGTGGTAATTGTTACAATAGGAAAAGAATGGAGGAAGTATATAAATACAATGGTGTTGAAAAATCTCATTTCACAACAACAAAAAATCAACAATATTAATAAAAATTTGAAAAAAAATAAAATAAACAACAACCCGTGCAACGCACGGGCTTTAAAGCTAGTTAAATATAAGTTTAAACATAGTCATGAGGGATCTTGTTAGATTTGTCTCGATATATACTTTTGATATTATATTACTCCATAATTTTTACTTATATTATAATTACTTTTTGTAAGATATAAAGAGAAGTATATTTTTTCTACACCAGTAGTCTTAGAGGTGTTATACATTTGGCTGAGACTTGTAAGAATGATCTAATTATAGAATACATATCTCTTTTTTTTTATATTATATTATAGGGTAGTAAAAAAATATACTTTCCCCGTTCTGTTTTAAATAAAACATTGGGTGAAATGACACTATTTATTGATCAATTTTGACTCCAATTTATCACCATTATATAAGGAAAAACATAGTCAAGTGAGATATTGTTAGATTCGTCCCGATACATACTATCAAATTATAACTTTTTTATATTTTTTACATGTACACAACTAAAGATATTAATGATTAAAGAAGACGTTGGGTTGCGTGGAAGAAACGTTCATTTAAAACGAACGAGGAAGGTAGAATATATGATACAAACTTCAAGAGTATAATAATAATAATTAATATTCAAGTTATATTTGTCTGTTTGGGGTAATCCATTCATCCCGTACGTCGTAGTAAATTTTAAGGTAAATTAGAGATGCACACAAAGAATGTCGAATCACTCTATTCCCATATATGTTCAATTACTTGAACTGGGATCAGTATGTGATTTCCCACCTTGGAGTTCTCTTAGCCTGAAACAACAAAATACAATATGGTAAGATATATGTTGATCTTCGATTTAATCATAATAAATGAATTCCAATCTCTTGATGATGATGAGGAGTTTAGTTGAATTAATTGAAATCAAGTTTCGCCACCATCGGTGAGGATGAGTTTGGCTTCAAAAAAAATTTATTTATTATTTTCTTAATAATTTTAGAGTTTTTGAGTTTGGCTTCAATATCCACCACCTCCCGCCAACCGTCTTTCTTCGGAATTTGATTGAACAAGTCGATCCTCTCCTCTCGTTTGTTTTAGCAACTTATCCTAAGGTCTCCTCGCCTATTGATCTTTTTAGGGTTATGTTAATGTGTATTTTTGAATTATTAATATTACATAGAAAAATTAGAAAATTAATTGGAAAGGTAAATGGGAAAAAAAATATGCCACATGTGTAATCAAAGTTACTCGAAAAGTTCCTTCACTATCAAATGCAAATATTTCTCTAAGAAGCATCATTAACGCCTTTTTGTTATAATTGTTACTCACACCATCTCCTAAAGTATTTACCCATTTCTTTTAGAAAAATCAAAGTCAAAGTTTAGTAGCTTAATTAGTTCAAACACAATTTTTACTATGTAGGATAAAATCTTTTTTAAGGGTATTTAAGAAAAAATCTTTAACATATAGATTCTTGTTTGATCCAATTCAATGTATATTTTCAAATAAAA
>CANSZD010002222.1:0-148262 GCA_947648045.1 Beta corolliflora | reverse complement strand
AATATTATTCAGAGTCTTTAATAAAGATTTGTATTTTGTATAATATATGTTGCGGTCAAATACTACGCATGGATTAGGATGAATTTATTATCTTGGTGTAGCAAGGCGTTGGGTACAGAATATGTTTAGCATTGACTTTGTGGATGATGTGGCGAATTGATTTTGTTGTGGTTGATGGAGTTTGATGATGAGTAATCAGGTGGTGATGTGTAGTATAGGATTTAGGTGTAGATTAGTATGGCAGTACGGTGATGAGAGGATGAATCAAGTTAGGCGGTGAAAGGAGATTAGGGAGTTGTGCTGTTGTTAGTTTGAGTCGAGAATTATATGGAGGATGGAGGTGTGGTGATTTGTGTTGAGGGAGTATGAGAGTAGAGAGTTGTTGAGCCGTGGAAGGTGAGTTGTTATCATTAGTTTTTCCGTGAGATTATAAGGTGGAGGATATATATATAGGGAGGTATTTGGGATGTAATAGGTTTTGAGAGATAATAGGTTTTTAAAAGATAATAGAAAATAGTTAGATGGTTTCTAAAATATTTTATTATAAAAGATTTTAGAAAATAGTTAGTAAAAGATATTTAAAAACAAGCTTTGGGAAAAGATTATTTTTGTAAAAGATATTTTTATTAATAAAACTAATCAATATAATTAATTAATTCTATTAATTAAATTAGGATAGAAAAGGGGTTTCATAAAATTGGGCTTTCATAAAACTATTTTTAAAAGGTTTTCAAAGATGGGCTTTTAAAAGCGTTATTTAGAAAATGGACTTTTATAAAATTATTTATGAAAAGGGTGTTCTGAAATGGGTTAATAAAATGAGTTAGAAAATGGTTTTGGCTTAAAAAACAATTTATTTTGGTCTCGTTCTTTATTCTTTCCTTGATCCGAACCACCGAGCAGGAGGTATTGGTCATCATAGGGTACTAAATGGGGAACACGATTATGTGTCTACAGAGCTCCCCACTTTGACCCGGCGGTTTGTAAAACCGAAAGTCAAAGATACGTGTCGGGACGTGAGACGATTCTAGATGCTCGCAACCAAAATCACTCTTTACGCCATACCTGCAGCAAAACAAGCAAAAGTTTCAGGAACAGACATATATGAACAAATTTGCAAAATATATGTAAATTTGCAAAAAATGAAATGATATAGGTGAAGAGAAATCATGAGCTATTATGGTCCCGCTCTAGGGTGTTGATGACGTGTAGAGATATTATAGTCCCGCTTCAGGGTGTTGATGATGTGTAGAGCTATTATTGTCCCGGCTCACGACGGATAGAAGCTATTAATGATCCCAGCCATGACGCGGGATAGAGCTATTAATGGTCCGACCATGACGGGATAGATAATTTGTGAAGCTATTAATGGTCCCGGCTCACGACGGGATAGAGCTATTAATGGTCCTACTCATGACGGATAAAGCTATTAATGGTCCGGCTCATGACGGGATATATAATTTGTGAAGCTATTAATGGTCCGGCTCACGACGGGATAGAGCTATTAATGGTCCGGCTCATGACGGGAAATATAATTTGTGAAGCTATTAATGGTCCTACTACACGACTGGATAGAGCTATTAATGGTCCGGCTCATGACCGGATAGATAATTTGTGAAGCTATTAATGGTTCCTGCCACGATGGGATGGAGCTATTAATGGTCCGGCTCATGACGGATAGAGTTATTAATGGTCCGGCTCATGACGGATGGATAGATAATTTGTGAAGCTATTAATGGTCCTAGCTCACGACGGGATAGAGCTATTAATGGTCCGACTCATGACGGGATAGATAATTTGTGAAGCTATTAATGGTCCGAGCTCACGACGGGATGGAGCTATTAATGGTCCTACTCATGACGGGATAGATAATTTGTAGAGCTATTAATGGTCCTAGCCTCACGACGGATAGAGCTATTAATGGTCCGAGCTCATGACAGGATAGAGCTATTAATGGTCCTACTCATGACGGGATAGATAATTTATAGAGCTATTAATGGTCCGGCTCACGACGGATGGAGCTATTAATGGTCCTAGCTCATGACGGATAGAGCTATTAATGGTCCGCCACAACGGATAGAGCTATTAATGGTCCCGCTCCGGGTAATGTGTTGTGATGATGGTCCGCGGACCTAACGGTGTGTTTTCCGCCGTTAATACTCCCGAGTACTTGCCGTCTCTCGAGCAAGATTTGCGTACAATATAGCATGTTGGAAGAATGGAAAAATTGTTTTTTTTGTTGCGGATTTAAAAATCCGTTAGTTTGTCACGCGCGATGTTGTAACTAACATTTGAATTCATTTGGAATTGAGCGTGTGGGCCCCACTTGGCTAAGAAGCCCCCAAGCGTGTTAGATAGGACCGTGTGCCGTACGCACATGCTCGCGCTAGACGCAGCTTTGCATGCGATGTCGTAATGAACATTTGAATTCATAAGGAGTTGAGCGTGTGGTCTCCACTTGGCCAAGAAGCCCCCAAGCGTGTTAGTACAGATCGTGCGCCGGACGCACCGGCTCGCGCTGGCGTGGTATGTTGCGCCGGACGCAATTTGTTACGTGCGATGTCGTTGTCGGTCATGCACTGACGCACCATGTATATAGCACTTGTCTTCCGTTGTTAATTTGTATTGGTCCTTGACCTTGGTGGAATATCACTCGTGTAGAATCGTTTAATGTTGGGTACCTGTGAATACAAATAACAAACAAATGTGCGTACAAACAACTAGGGGACATGCATGTGTCCCGTGATGTGGGTGCTAGTGTATGGATAGGACAAGACTTGACTCGACTTGATTTGACTCGACTTGCCTTGACTTGACATGACTTGCGTGTGTTATCGTGTGTGCATGTGTGTGTATATGTGTGTGTGCGACTCACTGATTGACGCTAGAATCCTATGACTAAGGACGAAGGATGCACTGCTTGACACAATGTTCGATGATGCAAATATGTAATACAAATGCAGAGATGTGACACTAATGTAGAGATATGACACTAATGCATATGATATGATTTGATGATTTGATCGTTTCATTAGAAGCTCAAATTTTCGTTTTAGAAAACCGTTTTCGAAAGAGAAGAA
The DNA here is from genome assembly GCA_947648045.1 of Beta corolliflora. Taxonomy (NCBI): domain Eukaryota; kingdom Viridiplantae; phylum Streptophyta; class Magnoliopsida; order Caryophyllales; family Amaranthaceae; genus Beta; species Beta corolliflora. The sequence goes on along the minus strand of CANSZD010002222.1, from coordinate 145,182 downwards.
AGGGGAAGCCCCAAGGATGACGATCCATGTAAGTTATATTTGATGCGATATGTGTTGTAGTTGTTACTGGCCTAAGTGAGCCCATAAAACATCTTCAGATCTCGTATGGGTCTAGAGCCCACAACCTTTGTATGGACTCGTAATGAAATCCTGATCAGGGTACACATGGAGCCTAATGATCTTCTATGCAACCAATAGATTATATGTTCGATTTGAAATACGTTATCAACGAGCTTTTGTAGCGCTTGAGTTGTATATGCTTCGAGGTTTGTATGTCAAGGGCCTAAGTGAGCCCATGAATAGATGCGATGTTGTATCCGTGTGGGTTTTAAAACCCAAGATGTCATGTATGGACTCGTAATGAAGTCCTTATTCCGATAGACTTAGACTTGGAGTCTATGCTTTTCTGTGTGGAACAGTGATGAAGCCTCCAAGAAGATGGAGTTTACGAAGAACTCAACTTGATTGCTTGATTTTGAAGATATCTCGTCACGCTTAGCGGGAGTTTCGACCGAAGATTCCATATAAGGTTCCTAAGGTGAGAAGACAAGAAAGGCCAAAGAAAAGAACACTCAAAAGATGAGACGCGGTCATAGCGTTGAGTGTTGAAAGGTTATGCTAAGGTTGGCTTAATTAGAAGCGATAATGTGGCTTAGAAAAAGGAAGTGATTAGAATAAGAAAAGGTGCAGTCATAATGAATCGTCTCCCGCAATGAGGGAGGCCAATAATGCAGGTTTGAACCCCAGTCTATAATCTAAGGGTAGGGATGAGCATTTAAAATTCATGATTTGAGAGATCACGCTTTTTTCATGGGCCTAGACGAGCCTTAAATATATGTTGTGAATCAAAACGGCCGGGCCTCAAAAGAGGTTGCCTACGTATCTATGATAGAATCAGGCCAGTCGTAGCTCTTAGCATTTTAATTGGTGGCCGATCATTTTACTTTGGAGCCATTTGCAATGAATTAGGCATTGATTTAAGTATTGATTTGGAAGAGGTCTTTGGCAAGGGCGGATAATGATGCAGGTTTGGCTTGGTTTAAAGCGGTCGGACCTCAGGGTGAGGTTTCCTACGTATCTTTAGCAGAATCAGACCATTCGTAGTTCAGGCTAATGAATAAGAAGGTGCCCTGACTTTTGCCTAAGTCGCCCTTATGGGTTTTCGACCTAGCGGGCTTTGGTTTGTCTTTTATGGCTTGTTGGAATGCAATGTGCATGGGTGTCAAGGGCTTTTTGGTTAAAGTTGAAGGTTTGAGTTGAAGGTTGAAGGTTTTGAAATAAGTACATTTGACATAGCTATTGATAGGCTTATTTGCAACACTTTTTTTTTACATTTTGCACTTTTTGCATGATTTTTTTTTTGCTTTTGCTTTGATTTTCGTTTTGTTGCCTTTTTTTACTTGTTCTTTTTTACATTGAATTGATGTCAAGTGTACCTCCACTAAGGTAGGTTAGAGGGAAAGGGTGTTATGCAATTGAGTTGAAATGGAGGAATGGTTCTAGTGAAGGGAAGCGGATGCCTCTTTCATGTTTGCCGTTGTTCATTGCCTTTATTAGAATAGTCATGAGAATTAGAAATTCATTTCTTTTAAGGCGACAATCGTGATTTCCATTGATGCTCATTAGTGCAAGGTTAGAAAAGAAATACTCATTTATTGATTGACAATTATGAGTACATGCAATAAGAGGGAAAATCCTATATTAGACTCGGGAAATATAATAGAAATGCAAATAAAAAAATGAAATCATAAGTCTAGACTCCTACTTCACGTGACGAGACAACTTCATTGTTTCGATCTTCATGAGGTCTCTTTCTACATGAAAAGAGAAGAAGTGTAATTTTTTCGTGGCCGATTGGACCTAAGCGAGTCCAAATGTCTTAATGAGTGATTGGGCTCGAGATATGTCTACTTCTATGACATTGAGGTCATTATCTTCGGTATTTTTCAAAGAAATCATTCTCAATCCGGATACCCACATCATATACTCTTGCGAAGCTATCAAGACCCAAGTATTTGAGGTGGTTTTTGTATTTAGGGAGGAGGTTAGAAACGAATATTTGTACCAAGTATTTTTCGTAGCCTTGATACCATATGGGTGATTTCTCTCTCCACCTATTCGCATAAGTGGTAAAACCTTCATTTTCACCTTGTTTAAGAACCTCGAGTTCTCAAAGGGAGGTTTGCATTTGTGCGTTCGACTCATATTGTTTCATGAAAGCAATAGTGATGCATTCCCAAGTTTTAGTTTGCTTGGGGTCTAGGGAATAGAACCAATTCTGACATATTGGGTCCAACGACATCGGGAATACCATTGGGTAAAGTTCAGGGTCAACCGATTTGATGATCATGGTTGCACGAAAATTCCTTAAATGATATTTTGGATTATCGGTTGGTTTAAATTTAGGGATGTCAGTTGTAGAGAACTCTTCAGGAAGTTTCCCTTTCAGTTTGGTGTTATCAATGGGCTCAAAATAGGAATTTGCATTGGTTACCCTATGAACAACACTCTCCATTGTCTTGTTGAATCCAAGAGACTCACCAGACTCAATCTTCTCAAGCCTTATAGCTATTTCTTCCATCACGCTGGACAACTTGGCTAAAGCTCTAGCCATTTCAGCAAGTTGTTGCTCGTTATTCGATGGACTGCCCATTTCAATGTCGCTTGATTTCTACATAGATCATCAGAGGAGATTTAGAGATAGAATGATGATGGAGAGAGAGAGAAATGGAATGAAAGAATGTATGTTTGTTTAAAAGTTGAGCTTATAGGAACAAATCTGAATATCCTATATGCATGATGATTTTTTTTTTGAATGCACCTAGACTTAATGCATGTATGAATGACTTTTTTGGACGCACCTAAACCTAATGTATGTATGCATGACTCAATCTATGCGTTCGAACCTGTAAAGGCTGCCTACATATCCCAAAAGAGGGAATCAGATCACTTGTAGTTTAGGACTACTAAATGCGGAATGCATGAGATGAAATGGAGAGTTTGGATGCAATGAGACTCTTCTGGACTCTAGTTATGCATGAAGTGTATGAATGACGGACTATGCAATGTAAATGAATTCTAGTGTGAATGCGCTTTAATTGATATGGAATTCTAATGACTTCACAATCCTAGACTTGATAGACTTCTAATGACGTGAGAATTCTAGGTTTCGACTGACTTTTAAGGATGCTAGACTCCTAATGTGCATGAAACTCTAGTGGACCTAGACTCCTAAAATGGACGGAATTTTGATGGATTTGGACTCCTAATATGGGCAAAACTCTAATGGATTCGAGACTTCTAAGATGAATGGAACTCTAATGGGTTTAGACTCCTAATGATGGACATAATTCTAATGGATTTAGATTCCCAATGATGGACATAATTCTAATGGTTTTAGACTCCTATTATGCATGGACTTTCTATGGACTATAGACTTCTAAGATGGCAAGAATTCTCACGACCCTAGACTTCTTAGATGGGTGAACCTAGACATGGTTAAGACTCTTAACATGGATAGAGTTAGATGAGGTGAAGATATCTAAATGGAGTGAAACTGGATGAATCTAGACATATGGGTCAGACGGACTTCTAGTGCAGTTAGAATTCCTAAGCGGATGAAACTTTCACAACAAGATGGACACTAAAAGGAATCCTAAATGATGTGCACATAAAGGATGGATAACATACATAGAAAGATAGGATAGAGAAAAAGGACGAATTTTCGAAAAAAGATATGTGATAGGAAAAAAGATGGATATTTTTTTTTTGAAAAAATACGGAGATAGAATTTTGGAAGTAGATAGGAGATTGAAGATGGGATGAAATTTTGAAAAAGATAGGAGAATAATTTTCGAAGAAGATAGGTGATATATGTATCTTTTAAAAATATGAGATAATTTTTCAAAAAGGATAAGAGATAAGAGATTGAAAATAAATTTTTTTTTTTTAGATGATTTTTTTTTTCAAAATCATATGAGATAAAGTTTTCGAAATAGATATGATGTTAGAAAAGAATAGGATGGAGATTGGCACAAAGAATACGGGGCAATGCACGATAGAAATTGACAACGCAACAAATTAGATCACATGAATCAAATGCAATACGCAGGAAGGAAAGTGGAGGCTGCGCGACGCAAGGCAAGGTGCGCGCGACGCTAAGCGATGCGCCAGCGAAATCACTAGTGGGGGACGCAACCTGTGCTTTTTCAATGACGTAAATTCGCTTGACGATTTTCGTTTTAAAATTTACGCAACACATAGCAATTAAAGGCACACAACACACAAATATGACAAATTAAGACGATAATATGCACAGTTCTCAACCTAAAGTCCAGTTCTAAGTTTCAACTATGGTCAGGATTATGTTAAGGCTGAAAAGGGTCCATGACTAAGAGATTGATCCCACGCTCGTACCCCGCTAAAGAGGTGGCCACGTGTAAGACGCACTCCAGTCTCAAGTCAGGAACAAGAGAACAATGCCATGGTTGGGTAGATTTGCTTATGACTAAGATCCAACACTATCGCTCAGGAAGCTTTTTGGAAGGACAAAGCGCAAACCCCCCGGGGGTGACCTCACACATAGAACATGTGCTAATGAGGCAAGGTAGATTGTCCTTATGGTGGCTGAACAATAGCCATGCACATGCAAAACAGTATATTATTCTAAGGCATAAAAATAAGAATGAATCGTATTTTTCAAGTTTCACCCACTCATTTAAAAAAATTAATTTTTTTTTAAAATCCTCCCTAGTGGAGTCGCCAAATTGTAGGCGTGGATTTTTCAATTCCTTTAATGCCTACACGCGTTGTGAGCGCGTTTATTTGACTACCCCATTGTTAAGGTTTTATTAAAAATATGTTTTTGAAGTCGCCAACAATTCTTTAGAGGAAGAATCATAAACCTAATTGGATTGAAACGGAAGGGACATCTTAGGGACTTATCCAATGTAGATTTCCCCGTCATGACTCCATAGATGGTCAGGAACCAAAAAGTGAATTCGGAGGTGGGGGTACAATATAGTCAGGAACTATATTGTCCATTGCTGGCATCTACTAAATACCAATTCATTACAGATTTTATGCAAAAGAATAATCATATAATATTTTAAAGCACCCTAAAATAATTAATCTAGATGGGTTCAGAAAACACACAAAAAGACTAATTATTTAGTGATCAGTTATTAGACAATCAATATTAATGGGTTCCTAGCAGGTTGTCCATGTTATCTGAATTAGTTAGAACATTTATTTAGGTCTTGATTAACAATAAATACAAAGTGATAAATATTGCAATCAGGCACATACAAAATAATATGTTCATAAAAAGAAATAAGAATGAAAAAGAATACAGGGAGTTAGTATAATATGTACAATACTTACAATCACGGGAATATATTAATAACCTACATCATGAATAGAGTGTTAGTAACTTTAAGAAAATAATAGGATTTTTTGACTTTAACCACCTTATAAAATCACCATTTTTAAGATAACCACCTTATAAGTTAATTGTTTTAAATAACCACCTTATATGACCTAAATCCTTTTAAATACCTACCAATTGGCAGATTTCGTCCAAGAAATCGGTCTTAAATAAGGGTTTAAACCTTAAATACATTCTAGTGAATAAAGGTGGAGGTGATGAAATCGTTCTTAAACCCTTTTTGAGGATGATTTCCTTGACGAAATCTGTTGATTGGTAGGTATTTAAAAGGATTTAGGTCATATAAGGTGGTTATTTAAAACAATTAACTTATAAGGTGGTTATCTTAAAAATGGTGATTTTAAAAGGTGGTAAAAATCAAAAAAGCCAAAATAATAAGAAATAAATAAAGAAAGCAAATAAAGTTAGTTAATTTAGTTGACCCTCAGAAATTATACCACCGTCCGAGATCGTTGATTTATACGGATCTTGAAAAATTGAATATTGTTCGAGTCTTTAAAAAAGATTTGTATTTTGCGTATAATATGTGTTGCGGTCAAATACTACGCATGGATTAGGATGGATTTATTATCTTGGTGTAGCAAGGCGTTGGGTACAGAATATGTTTAGCATTGACTTTTGTGGATGATGTGGCGAATTGATTTTGTTGTGCTTGATGGAGTTTGATGATGAATGATGATGAGTAATCAGGTGGTGATGTGTAGTATAGGATTTAGGTGTAGATTAGTATGGCAGTACGGTGATGAGAGGATGAATCAAGTTAGGCGGTGAAAGGAGATTAGGGAGTTGTGCTGTTGTTAGTTTGAGTCGAGAATTATATGGAGGATGGAGGTGTGGTGATTTGTGTCGAGGGAGTTTGAGAGTAGAGAGTTGTTGAGCCGTGGAAGGTGAGTTGTTATCATTAGTTTTTCCGTGAGATTATAAGGTGGAGGATATATATAGGTATAAGGAGGTAGTTGGGATGCAATAGGTTTTTGAGAGATAATAGGTTTTTAAAAGATAATAGAAAATAGATAGATGGTTTCTAAAAGATTTTTATTATAAAAGATTTTAGAAAATAGTTAGTAAAAGATATTTAAAAACAGTTTGGGAAAAGATTATTTTTGTAAAAGATATTTTTATTAATAAAATTAATCAATAAAATTAATTAATTCTATTAATTAAATTGGGTTAGAAAAGGGGTTTCATAAAATTGGGCTTTCATAAAATTATTTTTAAAAGGTTTTCAAAGATGGGCTTTTAAAAGGTTATTTAGAAAATGGGCTTTTATAAAATTATTTATAAAAAGAGTGTTCGGAATTGGGTTAATAAAATGAGTTAGAAAATGGTTTTGGCTTAAAATAATTTATTTTAGACTCGTTCTTTATTCTTTCCTTGATCCGGACCTTGACGGGGTATTGGTCAATCATAGTACTTAAATGGGGAGACACGATTATGTGTCTACAATTGTGTGTCTACAATAATGTAGTTTTTTGAAAAAAAAAAATTAAAATGTAGTTTTTTTTAAAAAAAAGTTGGTTATAAAAGTTAATTTTTTGAAATTTTGCCTTTAAAAATTTCGGGTCCAGCTATTCAGCAAAGTTTTAGTTGGCTAAATAAGAAAGCGCAACTGCCGTGGGACTAAGGTAATTTTTCCCCAATTCCTATTAAAAAGGACCATAAAATTGCTCATATAATGTTAAACTTCTCCTATATAATATAACATTTTTAATATTTTATAGAACATTAATCATTTATTATGCAACATTTATATTTTTTTATACAATATTTGACATTTATTATACGGTTTTTTCACCAAATACCCCTGACAAATTTTTTTATTCACCAGATACCCCAACTTTTTACCAAATTCACCATATACCCCCGACTTTCTAAAAAATACATCAGATTGCCCTTAATGACTAACGTCGGTTAACTCCGTTAGTCATTAACCCTAATTAACCCTAAAAAACCCTAAGTAAATCTAATTAACCCTAAAAAACCCTAAGTAAACCCAATTAACCCTAAAAACCATAAGTAACCCTAACTCTCTCTCTCTCCCTAACTCAACCCCGCCCCACCACCCCCACCCCAAAGACACCACCAGCCCCCCACCCCAACCCCACCTCCCCTCCCTCCCCCGCAGCCCCCCACACAGCCCCCCTCTCGATCTCCCCTGCGCCTCCCCTCCCCCGCCGCAAAATCGCTCCCCACCCCTTCAAACTCAGTCTCCCATCCCCTTCGAACTCGGTCGCTCCCCCTCCCCACCCTTCCTTCACCCCTTCGAACTCAGTCGCTTCCCCCTTCCCTCCCCTCCCCCCCCCGCCGCAAAATCGCCGCTCAATGACTCGGATTTCTTCGACAACAATGGTGGTTTTGGATTTGACGTCCTGGTTTCGGATCAAATAATGGCGATTTCGAATTTCGTAACCTAATCTTACCGTTAGCGCGATTTTGCCGCCTCCTTCGGAAATGCGGGAGGAAGGATTGGAAGGGGATGGGGGAGAGGGGATGTGGGATTCGAAGGGGGTGGGGAAGGGGGGCTGGGCCGCGTGCTGGGGTAGTTGGGTCTCGGTGGGGGAGTCGGGGGGGAGCCGTTGGGGTGGGGGAGGGTGGGGGAGCTGCTCGGGTGGGGAGGTGGTGGTGGTTGGTCGGTAGGGAGTTAGGGTTAGGGTTAGGGTTAGGGTTAGAGTTTAGGTTTGGATTAGGGTTAGGGTTAGGGTTAGGGTTAGAGTTAGGAGTTTATTAGAGTCTAAAATAAAAAATTAGGGTTAATGACTAACGGAGCTAACCACCGTTAGTCATTAAGGGCATTCTGATGTATTTTCTCGAAAGTCGGGGGTATATGGTGAATTTTGAAAAAAGTTGGGGTATTTGGTGAATTTTGTTAGGGGTATTTGGTGAAAAAATCATTTATTATACAACTATTTCTAGAAAACAACATAAAATTTTATTTTTTTTTATTTTTTTTTCAAAAAACCTTACTTCATTTATTTACAAAAATGCCACCATTTATTTATAAAAATATCAGAATGAACATTGTTTGTTCCTCCCTAAGTGGATTTTGGCAATTCGCTTGCCATTATACCCTTTTACTAAACCATGGTTAAGATTAATAATTTTATTTTTTACTAGTATTTTATTTTGAACGTGAAGAATCATCTCAATAATAACCTCCCTTTGAAGACCAAATACGACTACACAATCTCTATATAGAAAAATGATAAAAAGCTTTCTCTCGAGTTCATCTAGATCCTCTATCCGGCGTTTTCCCCCTAAACCTTAATTTTTCATGCATTTCTTATCCCTACTTCCTATTTAATCCTCCCTCTTTCAAACGCTTATCTCTACAAAAATCTTTGCAATGCCATAACACCATATTAGGGGTGTCAAAAACTGAACTGACCCACGGATCCACCCGCACTCGACCTGTTCCGATCCGAAAGAATCAAAATTCTAACCAATCCATAAGACCCGAAACCAACTCAACCTAGTTATACCCGAGAATATCATAACTCAACCTGATCTGTAATAGACTTGAACTCGACCAGAAACCAGTTAAACCCGAAAACTAAGGCCCAAATTGCATCTTTATCCGACCCGAAGGCTAACGAGACCCAATTATACCTGGAAAAGGCCATCGAAACCCCACTTGTCAGAACCTAACCCATTGTTTACTCGACCCTTATCATCTCTGTCGGTTTTTGACTCGATCCATTACTATCCGACGCTATATTTATCGAACATGTTTTATTGTCACGACATACTCATATTTTACTAGTTTACCATTCTCCATCTGTTTACTAGTTTAATGCAATTCTATTATTATTTTTTCGATACAACTCGACCATTTTTTCTTAACTTTTCTTTTATCGTTATTTTACCTCATTTAATCAACCATATGTTTTATCATCACATAGTAACAAATGTTAATGAGTAACAATCTACTGTACACAGAGGAACTTCACCCTTAAAAAATAAATTGAAGGTTTACTTGGTACTCGAGAAGGGGGGGTTGAATTGAGTATGCTAACAAAAAGTGCGTTTTAAAACTAAGGAACCACCTGAACTTGTCCTTAATAGGAGAAACACTTGAACAATGAAAACAATAGGCGAAAAGCAAACACACATATTTAACGAGGTTCGACTCAACTCGGAGTCTACGTCCTCCACCATTTAGTCACTTTTGTTAATCTACTCCGAAGAACAAAAGTAACAAGTTCTAGAAGGGTTTGACCTATTCCGGACAAACAGTTCACCCTAAACTTAACTCTATATGTGCTAATTCGCACTTGCAGTCACAAGCACTCGCGCTTGAACTCACAAACGCTCCCCAACCATAAGCTCTTAGTAGTTAAATTACAAGTTCAAAGATGTTCTCTCAATAATGCTTACACACAAAGTTATGTAAGAGATATTGAAATCCTTGTATAGTGTGCACTCAAAATAGGAAAATGATTTAATTGTTCTTTGATGTGCTTCAAATAATACTCAATATTTCCAAGAAGAGCAAGAACGAGTAATGAAGATTATACTTAGTATATATAGCCTTTGGAGAGTGATCTCGTGACCTAGAATTAGATCACATCTTTGGTGCAAGATACTTTCCAAAGATACACAAGTATATGGAAAATATCTTGCAAATTATCTAGTTTCCATAAATTGAACAAGATGATATCCAATAAATTATTACGAAATTTCTCACCCAAATATTCTAATTATATTCCCCTCGAGTTGGCACACATTTAACCAAAAATAGTTTTAGGAAAGCATCTTCAATAATTTATAAAATCATTTAAAATGGCCAACTCTAAAATAGACAAGTTAATAGTTCTGATGAAATGTTCCTTGACCAGGTAGTGTTATGAGTATTGACCGAATTCACAACACTACTGGTACCCCATTAAGAACATTCTAGTAATTTCCTCCACTTATCATGCACACGATATTACATAAAGACTAATAAGATTTACAATCTTCATGCACTTCAAGACTTGATCTTTTCCCTTGGAGATATCCTGATCTTCACGAGTATGGTTTCATTAAACTATGTCTTGGAAAGGACCTGTTTGCTGCACAGAGGAATAGTAGAGAATACAACAACATACCTAGTTGCTTTCTAAAATAGCTCAATTGTTTGTCATCATTTCAAAACCAAAGAACTCAACATAAATTTGATTAATATTGTTGAAGGCCATTGGCTCATGTATTAGATATTGATTTGATAGAAACATATACTACACATTACCCAAAAAGGAAGAGAAAGGTTTAATTTCATCATTCTCAAGACTAAATTTTTTATAGCTTCTTCACAAGATATTCTTGACTTTTATCACCGATGTACGACTCTTTTGATGTTTTGCTATAAGTATGAGTCATACTTGTAAGTATACGCATACAATGGTCAAATGTAATAATGCAGTAGAAATCAAGTAGGTAGGAATTGTCGTTGGTTCAACTGGTGAGTTTTTCCATCTCCCTTAATAAAGTTTAGGGTTCAATACCAACCCCAAGCATTCACCAGAAGAATAATTGTATATTGCTGCGGTTGAATTGCTGCGGTTTTACCCATAAGCAACAATAAACTGCGCAAGAAGAATAAAAAGCCTACAGAAAACCTATTGCTACGGTCTATCCGGAAAATCGCAGCAATATATTAAAAAATTATCATTTTAATCTATTGCTGCGGTTTCTTCAACAATATCTTTATTTTATTTATAAAATAGATGCTAGGGTTTGCTTGTTACTTTGATGCGCCGTTTCAACACTCCTCTCCTCCATTATTCTCTCTCACGCCACTCATCCTCCTTATTCTCTCTCCTCTCACGCGTCTCACTCCTTATTCTCTCTCACTCCTCTCCATCCCTTCTTCGCACTCGGTTCCTTCTTAATTCCGGCAATCTCCTTCGTGGTTGAAATCGCGCCTCCCACTCATAAATTAAGCGAGGTTGCATATTTCAGGCGGAGTTTAATGTGTAGTTTTTCCGGGGCGGTTTAAGGTTTCACAGTATACAAATAAGCAAGCAGCTCATTATTCTCGCACAGCTCACTCTCCTTCGTAGTTCGAAATCGCGCCTGTCTTATTCGTTCGTGGTTTTTCCGGCGGCAGCAGTCCTTGCGCTGGTGGTGGCGGTCCTCGCACAAGTGGCGACATCGCGGTTTACCGGTGAGCAAAAGTCGAGCACGATTGTCTTTCAGGAGTTTTGAGTTTTTTATTTTTTGTAATTAGGGGTTGTTGTTTGTTTAATTGTAATTAGAGGTTGTTTCATTTTCATTCTTGATCGATTTTGTTAGATCTCTTCCCTCATTAGTTTCAATTTGCAATAAGTTGTTTTTTGGGATTTCTTAGTTTTAGTTTATTTTTTAGATCTGTTATTCCTTTGTGGTTTTTTCGTTTCTTTTCAAGTTTTAAGTGTCTTTTTGTTTTTTTTAATGTAGCTTATTTTTCGTTTCTTAGGTCTGGACTCTGGAGTCCCTTTCTTTTATTTTTTTGATTTTTCTATTTGTTATTTTTTTGGTAATTATTGTAAGATTACCATGTTTATTGAATATATGAATTCAATGTGTAGTTTGTTGTAGTTACTTTTGTGTTGTATTTTTTTTGATAATTATTAGAATATTTAAATTTCAAAAACTGATTTTTTGTTACCTGCACCTATTGCTGCTGTTTTTCCCTACAACTGCAACAATAGGTTAATCAATTGCTGCGGTTTTGAAACCGCATTAATAGATTTAACGGTATTTTCACCAAATACCCCTGACAAAAATTTTTATTCATCAAATACCCCAACTTTTTTCAAAATTCACCATATAACCCCGAATTTATAGAAAATACGTCAGAATGCCCTTAATGACTCACTGCGGTTAACTCCGTTAGTCATTAACCCTAATTTTTATTTTAGACCCTAATAAACTCCTAACTCTAACCCTAACCCATAACCCTAACCCATAACCCTAACCCTAACCCTAACCCTAACCCTCTAACAACCAGTCAACCACCACCACCTCCCCACCCAGCAGCTCCCCCACCAGATCGAACCACTCCCAGCCTGCAGCCCCCTCCCCCAACCCTTTGAATCCCGCAGCCCCCCTCCCCTTATCCCCTTCCAATCCTTCTTCCTGCATTTCCGAAGGTGGCGGTAAAATCGCGCTAAAGGTAAGGTTAGGTTATGAAATCCGAATCCGCCATTGTTAGATCCGAAACCGAACGTTAGATCCAAAACATCCATTATTGCCAAAGAAATCCGAGTCATCGAGCGGGGATTTTGCGGCGGGGGAGGCGAGGGGGGGGGAGCGACCGAGTTCGAAGGGGTGGGGGAAGGGTGGGGAGGGGGAGCGACCGAGTTCGAAGGGGAGGGGGAGCAACCGAGTTCGAAGGGGTGGGTAGCGATTTTGCGGCGGGGAGGGGGAGGCGCGGGGAGATCGGGGGGGGCCGAGTGGGGGTTGTGGGGCGTGGAGGGGGGGGGGGCTAGTGGGGCCGGTGGTGCTAGGGTTGGGGGGGGGAGGTGGTGGGGCTGGGGGTTGGGTTAGGGAGAGAGAGAGAGTTAGGGCTTTTAGGGTTAATTGGGTTTACTTAGGGTTTTTTAGGGTTAATTAGATTTACTTAGATTTTTTAGGGTTAATGACTAACAGAGTTAACCGCCGTGAATCATTAAGGGCATTCTGATGTATTTTTTAGAAAGTCGGGGGTATATGGTGAATCTGGAACAAAGTTGGGGTATCTGGTGAATAAAAAAATTTATCAGGGGTATTTGGTGAAAAAATCATTGATTTAATCTATTGTTGCGCCTTGATTTGCTGCAATGCGAAATTCGCAGCAATAGGCCACTTTTCAACCGCAGCAATATACAATTATTCTACTAGTGATTTTTTGGGATTTATGGGGGAAGGAAGTGGGGTTTGGGGGGAGCGACTGGTGGTAAAAATAATTATACTTGAGTTATTGAGTGTGGATTCGTGATACAATGATACTCATCGCTGATATTAAGACTTATGACTTAGCACAATAAAACATGAGTATCATTAAATCACTATTTATAAAACATGATTTGTTGTTAATTAGGAACAAGTTGATTTGACTTACTTATTTGGCTTGATATAATGCTATTGTTGATATGTGTATAACTATATAAGTGTATAATAACTATTTCTTTGGTTTGTATCGGGATTTTGCTGACATGAAATAAGTTTTTTTTTTGACATCGCGAAAACAAACAAAAATAAAGGAAACTAAAAACATAAGAACGAAGATCTATCCAGTCTGCTGACTTTGGCTAGATCATGTGCCCTCTTAACCTGTGCTCGATTGACTTTTATAATCTCACATCCTTGAAGTGTAGCAGCAAGCGTCTTTATCCCCGCGATGGTATGTCGGATTAAGATTTCAGAAGTGTGAGAGCTGTGGAGATGTTGAACTAATGCTGCTGAATCCGTATAGATCCTAACACGTGCAATACCCTCCCTCGAAGACCATTGGAGAGCCTAAAGACATGCTTTAGCCTCTGACATAAGAGCAGAAGGGGCGTGAAAGCTAATGCCCTTACTATTCCTAATACAACCATGAACATCAAAAGCTATCCAAGCCGTACCTCCCATACCTGTATTTTTATCCCAAGAACCATCTGTCTGGATAATAACATCGGGAGAGGCAACCTGATGTCGCTTAAGAGAAGCTATTGTGAACCCGGGTGACAAGTGAGGGTCAACCTGATTGTTGTGTTCGGACTTTCCATAGTTGAGAACGTGTTTTGAGAAGATAAACCTTGAGCAAGCTTGACATTGAATACCTCCATCGTTGCCCTTTGCTGACAAAAAACTTGTTCGTTCCGAGTTGTCCATATAGCCCAAAGCACCCCCACAAAAGAGGTATTCGAATCCCATTACAACCATCCTCTGTCCTGAACTGGATGATTCTATCCAGTAGCCAAGTAGCAAACCGAATGGGCAGATTAGGAATTATTAGAGGCCTAGGCAAGTTTACAGTGTGCCAAACTTCCTCGGCCAATGGACAATAGCAAAACAAATGCTGAAGATCCTCCTCCGGGTCCAAGCAAATCAGACAAGTAGCTGAACTTCCGATATTCCACTTGAACAAATTGGAATTTGTTGCAATAGCATTATGCCACAATTTCCATAGGAAAATTTTCCATTTCGACATGATATTCAATCCCCAAATGATACGAAAAAATTTCATATGCACAAGTATTGTCATGCGATAATTATCATGTTGCTGTTGAAGAAAAAGAAAGTAGTGACCTGCCTTAGTAGAATACTCCCCTGATTTGGTGAATGGCCAATATTTGACATCTGGAGCGTCCAAATGTAGAGGCAACTCTAGCTATCGAATTTGCCGTGCACTATCGGGAATATAGTACTTATAAATCATCACAAGATCCCATATATGATTGTTGTGATCAATGAAATCCGTCACCTTCAGTCGTGCTGCGTCCGCTAGATGAGTCTCATCATTAAAAACAAGAATTTGGCCATTCATCCATTTCTGAGTAGACGCTACGATGGACTCACCATTCCCAATCTTCCACGCATTGCCCTTGTTTAGGAGAGATTCAGCTTCGAGTAACCCTTTCAACCCCCACGAAAGGTTAAAGCGACTAGAGTGTAGCCGTACAGTTTGATGTCTTGAGTCCCGAAAAACTTTTGAGACTAGCAATTGCAGATTTTGTTGAATTCGCCTTATCTGTTTCATTAATAGGGCTCGATTAAAAAGTCCTATGTTACGCAATTCGAGACCTCCCATGCCCTTTGGCATTTGAGAAGTTTCTTGATTCCGCCAATGTATCCCTTTGTAATTTTATTACCCCAAAACAACGGACCAAACATACCATCTATCTTGTTTGCAATAGTCATCGGAATTCTGAAAATCGCCAAATGATGGAGAATAGAGGCGGTCAAAATAGAGTTGATCAAAATGAGCTTCACTGCTTGAGATAAAGTACGGTTACTTCAGTGTAAGATTTTCTTGGAAATAATATCCAATAAGGGAGTAAAATGTCGCAATTTAGTATCTTGAATATCAATGGGAATACCGAGATAGGAACCCATGTTATCTTGCGTATTCATTCGAAGCAAATCCTTGTACTTCTGTAGTTGAGTATCTGCAATGTTCGGACTAAATTTGACAAAAGTTTTTTGTAAGTTAAGAATTTGCCCTGAGATATTGCAAAACCGAGTAACCAGTGTCGTCAGTGCACCACAAGCTTCTTCGGATGCCTTGAAGAAGAAGAGAGCATCATCTGCAAAGAACAAATATGATATCGATGGACCTCTTTTTCTGATGTTTATCCCCTGAAAAAGCCTGATATCTGTAGCTAATATAGTCATGCGTGAGAAAATATCCATACAAAACAAAAACAAATAAGGCGATAAAGGATCGCCTTGATGCATCCTGCAATGTGGGACAAAAGCCTTTGTGGCCACTCCATTGGCGATAATCCAATAAGAAACTGTTGAGATGCATTGGTGAACCAGTTGAACCCAAGACTCCGGAAATCCATAAGCCGAAAGGACTTTCAAAAGAAACAACCAACTGACGCGATCATAGGCTTTATTCATATCAAGTTTAAGTGCTGCAAGTGGACGTGTCCCGGATCGCTGTTTGTTGATAACGTGCATTAACTTATGGGAAATAAGAATGTTCTCATTCATTTGACGCCCCGGCACAAAAGCATTATGGTAGTCTGCTATTAGATAAGGGAGAAGGGGCAGCATTCTACTCACCATGCATTTGGAGGCACATTTATAGACAACATTACAAAGACTTATAGGTCGAAGATGATTTACCTCTTCAGGTGGAGACACCTTCGGAATTAGGACTAATAATGTTCTGTTCCACTCTTTTAGCAGGAATCCAGTAGTAAAGAAATGTTGAATAGCTTGAATGACAGAGGACCCCAAGAGTGCCTAGTGGTGTTTAAAGAATTCAGCTGAAAACCCATCTAACCCGGGAGATTTATCATCTGTGATATTAAACATAGCGTTTTGAATATCTGCTGTTGTAAATGGAGCCAAAAGAGATTCTTTATGCTCGTCGTTGATATGTGGCAAATGTAATTCCCGTAATACTAAATCAATTTCCACACCATGTTGTGGTTGTGAAGGCGTACCCATCAAATTCGTAGAAGAGTACACTTGCTGAAAATGTGTTAAGATCATCGTAGCAATATCCTCTTGATTGTCAATCCATACACCATCAACATCTTTGGGCATATAGATATAATTGCGTTTCCGGCGCTGACAAATCCGATTAAACAAAAATTTGGTAGGAAGATCACCTAATCTAATCGCTTACTCCCTAATGCGCTGCTTCCAATATAATATACCAATAGATGCCTCATCTAAAAGAGTTTGTCTACGATGTAAGTATGTTGAGCCCTGTTGCAGTGTTTGAATATTTTCCACCATACTTGCGAGTTCATTAAAAATCGAACTCCAGTTCACCCCCCAAAATAGCCTTCTATCCAAGCACCAAGTTTTCAAACGTTCCCGGGCTATAATTAGTTTCTTGGATAATGAATACATTGTGGAGCCCGTGACTTGTAAATTCCAAACCTCTTCTAAGATAACCCGAATTGTCGGATAAGCTAAACACCAATTTTCAACTTGGTAAGGCCGTTTCTTGCTCGGAACCTGCTCCTCTGTTTGGAGTAAAATGGCCGCATGATCTGATTGTGTCAGGGGAAGGTTGCGAATTATTGTTGTTGGAAATTTTTCTAACCATTCCGGAGTCACATACGCTCGGTCAAGTTGTTCTAAAACCAAATCACTTTCCTCGCGTTTGTTGGACCATGTAAATCTGGGTTCATAAAATGGGACATCCTGCAAGTTGAGAGCTTGTTTCCAAGCTATAATACCATCCCATCCTCTAATTAAAGAAGTACCTCCTAACTTATCCTCATAATTATCGACTTGGTTGATGTCTCCAATTATCATAAATTTAGTGTACATACTTAGCAGATTGTGCAGGTCTAGCCAAAGTTGTTGTCGTTGGTGTTGTTGAGAAGCGCCATACAAAAACATCACATGCCATTCCTTCCCATTAATAGCCAATATCTTACAAAAGACAAAATTCCTAGTTTTACATACTACATCCATCACAAAAGGGCCCCAACAAAAAACAACTAGCCCCCCTCTCGTATCTTCCGCATCCACCCCGCATACATAACTAGGATTAGTTGATCTAAGTAGCATATTTACATGTTCTACATTAGTCTTAGTTTCTTGTACGAACAAAAAAGTAGGTTGAAATTGAGATAGTAGCCAGAACAATTATGGAATTACCGCACTATTATTGGCATTTAAACCGCGGTAATTCCATGAAAGGAACTTCATGGCGCCCTTGGTGATTGATGCGGGTCGCCCACTGCCCTCACGTTCTCTTGCTCATCCTGAGTAACCGAATCCGTAACATGTAATTCCATATCATCCGCTGCTGAAGAAACTGGTTGCTTTGCGTGTTTGTAGCGTCATTGGGTGAAGACTTGTTTCGTTTCAAATTCCTGTCATCCTCGGGATCGGGAACTAAAATTGTTGCCTGACGTTTTTTTGATATCATTGAGGTGATTTTCGTTCCAGGTTCAACTCCCAAGCCATTGAAACATCTGTTAATGCCTTCGCTTTGAATTTTATTTTCCCTTCCTTTGGCCAGATATTGAATGCTCCCTTCGCGTTCCATTCTTCCAGTTTCCTTTTCCTCTTTGAAATCAATGAAAATCGGGTCAGTTGTAATGGGTTTTATAATATAATCTAGTAATTATAGTTAATAGTAGCAATTTAGTAATTTGTACTACCCCCGTCCAATTTCACAGATAGTTTGATTACAAACACTTATATATTTATTACTCATCGAAACAATAATTTGATGTTTCTTTTAAGTTATATATAATAAATACTTTTTCTAGAAAATCTTTTTAATATAAAAATCATAATAGCGGATTGTGTGTCTCCTATAAGTTATAACAAACTATATTATTATAATCTATAACAATTAGATTTGACGTCTCATATATATGTGAAGTTGTGAACTTAATGAAGATTTTATTTATTAATATTATTAAGTTAATAGTTGTAATGAACAAATTATTTATTAATATAATTATGTTGAATTATATGGTATAATTATTTGTTTTTCATCATTGAGTCTAGTGAAACTAGCATTCCTTACCATCATAAAGCCAGTCATTGAGTCAAATCTGTTTGCATAGTCTAGTCCATATCTACATTTGCATATAGTTAGACCCATACTATTCTAAAACCCATATCCATTTCAAATTCTCCATTAAAATCATGTCCCATTTTATTTCCCATTTTTGTTTCTCATTTCCATTTCCCATTTCCATTTCTCATTTTCATTTCTCATTTCCCATTTCCATTTCTCATTCCCATTTCTCAATTCCATTTCTCATTTCCATTTTTCATTTCGCAAATCATTTCTTAAAACTTACAAGTAAGGTCCATTCGATTTATGTTCAGGACAAATCGTGAGATTACAACTTGGGAACGCCCAACAGAGACGAAAAAAAGGTCAACCTACTTCCAGACTCGTTAAACGCATCATCACCTTTTCAGTTTCATTTTCCGAAACTTCCAAATCGGCGTCTGAAACGGGAGATACTATTGAACAACTCAGTGCCATTATGGCTCAACTCCAATTGATGAACTCTCGTCTTGAGGAACTAGACAAAGAGATCAAAATGTTGAAAGAAAAACTAACAACTGAGGTAGAAGAACGAGAAGAGATTCCAGCACCACCCCTCCTTTCAAGTTCGAGACTGATTTCAGGTTCGAAAAACTCGAGCAATTGATCTAGACAATTCCTGCACTCGAGGGTCAGGGTCGTGGCCATGACATCATTGATCCTGAACCGAGGAAAAAAATCCCGAAAAATATAACATTGGGTGACCTCCCAAAATTCAAGGGGGTCGAAGATCCAGAAGATCATTTGAGAGCCTTCTCCATCTCTATGGCTCTCAAAGGTATGAGCAAGGACCTGTTTGCTTATGTCTGTCCCTCGACCTTGGATGCACATCCATCCAAGTGGTTCAGATCACTGAACAAAACTAAGCTGAACGATTGGGACTACATCCGTAAGCAATATATTTACAATACCCAGCTTCCTATTGGTCTCTGTGAGTTGGAGTTAACTAAACAAAACCGCAACGAAGATTGTGTGACCTTCCTTAACAGATGGAGAGAAATGGCCACACAAATGACTAACATCCCATCTGAAGAGGATTAAGTTCGACTGGTGATCCGTAACTTGCAATCCAAGTACATAGATCACATTAACTTCCAACCTATAAAGTCTTTCACGAAGCTCTACAAGGTGGGCCTACTTATTGAGGAAGAGGTGCAAGCCTCTAAAAATAAGGGATACAATAACAAGTAACAACAACTCTTTCAAGAAGAGTAACAAAAACCCTTCTAGTTCTAAGACCAACGAGGTTAATGCCTTAAGTATTGAGAAGAGTGGTTATCAAAGGCCCCAAAGAACCTTCACTCCTTTAGGCATGTCTCTAGAAGAAGCCTTCACTAGGTTTAATGCAAAGGCAGCACTTTGTCCTCTTAGCCCTACTCCAGACCATGCTCCTGAGAATAGGTTTAGGAAGTGGAATCCTAACTCCTACTGTAAGTACCACCAAGGGAATGGGCATCTGACATCGCAATGTTGGACTTTAAAGCACGCCCTATAGGACATGATTGAAGATGGTAGACTCTCGGTTTGCCTTCAAAGAAAAGCCAACATCAACAGCAACCCCTTGGCCAATGTCTCTACAGTGCAGGGGGCTTAGTCATTTAGCGCTAGTTTTATAGGTTGAATTATAGAGTCTCCTCCCCTAACTCTTTTATTTCCTTTCTTGTCGAGTCTATGTCATTTAGGACTTGAATTTATTAGCCTTCTATTTATTTATTTCAAATTACTAAAATAATTGCATTTTCTTTTCATTTCACTGGCCTTTCGTTTTTATTATGCTTCTTAATTCAATGATGAAATTTAACTCAATCAAATGACCTTGATTAATAAAAAATAAAAAATAAAAATAAAAAAAATGGACATAATTTGGATTATGAGTTAGTTCCGCCTTTCTTCCATCATTTTAAAAGCCTTTATCCATAAACCATCTTCATAGAACTAAAAAAATAAATTCCTTAAACCATCATCTCCACGATCTCTAGCCAAATAGCCTTTCAATTCAAAGTTACGTAAAAAAGCCTTCAAACAATCCAATACTCTGAACCACAAAAACTTGTGTGCAAGCCTTTGTACAATTAAAAAAAATCAATGCCAGGCAAAAATAAAAGAAAGAAAAAAAATCAAAGTGTGAAAAGAGCACAAGCAAAAGACAGCGCACAAAGCAAATATAAAAACAAAAAGAAAAAGCCAAAGGAAAAAATCTAAGTCAAACTAGGGGGCTTGTGTAATAGCCCAGTTTTTAAGCCGCTTTCATTAAAAGGTAATTGCTCATATTATTTTAATTAACGATTTAAAATCTACATTTATACTTCTAAGTTTAATTATATTTTGGAGTAAAATAATATTTTTCTCTATTATTTGATATTACAAGAATGCCCTTAGGAAATTAAAAAGGAAAAAAGGAAAAAAAAATAAGAAAACAAAAACAATCCTCTCATTCTCTCACCTCACTCGTGTCTTCTTCTTGAAAGCCAGTGAGCCTTCCTCTTCATCGTGGCATGAGAAGCTTAGGCCACACATACCCAATTCTTTGAGTTGTCAAATTTCCTTTGAAGATTTCAGTTTAATTACTCCAAGTAGATGAATTGAAGAAACTCAAATCAAAACAAACCCCAAAATTTCCTCTTTTCTCTCACCTCTGTTCTGTCCGTCTGTTCCAAGCAACAGGCAGTCATTTTTGTCTATTTTTGTTGCATCAAGGTTGTAGATCTCGAAAAGTTAATGAATTTAGACCCAAAAATCGCTGAATTCGGAGTTCGGAGCAATGAGTTATGGCCTTTGCAAGTTTGGTGTTGCTGCTGCCATTTTCTTTCGAGCTTTTGTTGTTGTTGCTGCAGCTTCGTGGGTGCTGCTGCTGTTGTTGTGTTGATGTTAGGTACTCTTTCAATCTTTCTCTCACTTTGGTTCATAAAACCCAATTATTAGATGAAGGTATAAATTCAGCTTTCACTCCTTTCTTTGTTGATCAAAACCAATCGGTTATGCAGTGGAAGCTTTTGGAGGTCATGTTCTTAATATAATTTTCAAGTCTAATTTATTTTTGCAAAGCTACAAGATTTAGATTATACTAAGGCAGATTAATTTTTTATCTAAATTGATCATAAGAATTTAAATTATGAGTTACAAGGTATATTTGCTAAATTATTTTAGTGGAAACTTTTATTCTAGTTATGATGTAATTGAATTAGTTTCTTGAAAGAGCATTGTTAGTTAGATTAGTGGAAGGACTAGGGAATGGCTTGTATATAAGGGTTGTAGTAGTTCATGAAGGAGTTTCGAAAGTATGAGCAAGTTAATTTCTTTATATGAATTGTAGTGAGAATGAATATTAATGGTTGTTATTGTTTGGAGGTGATTGTTGGAGAATGATTATGGAGATAAGTTATGGAGTTCAAGTCAGAGTTGGTGATCAAGTATTGATGATGCTTGGAGGTTTTGTATCATTGTTCTTGGATTTATCTTGAATGATTATCGTATTGAGGTAACATTTATGTTCAGCAAGATGTATTTAAAATGCCCGTGTGTCGGTGTGTGTGTTATATTGTATTTTTGATATCATACATTGCTTATAGTCGCGGCCATGGTTATAGATGCATCTTCATGTGTGGATTTGTGGAATATGATTTTGTTCTGTTATTGGAATTGCTCGCAGATATTTATGTTTCTTGGAATATGATTTGAGTATGATAATGAGAAAATGATTTCGTATTTGTTTTAGCTGGCCTAGCTTATGAACTGAGATGATTAGTGAGCAAGGTACAGGTGGAGGAAAATGATTCAGATATATGAGTTAAGACCAGATAAGGTCGAATAATGTGTTATGGTATATTATGTTAAGTTTCTGCCTGTACTTGCCAGCGATTTCTGTTAAGTGATTAAGCTATGCCAGCGATATATTTTAAAGGATGAATTATTTTCCGAATAATTTCCAAGTTTGTTTCTCATATCAAAAACGTTTACGAACTAAAACCGTTTTGACGGGATGAAGTGAAGTTACTGAGCTTTCCGCTCATTTTAGTTTTGTTTTTGTTTTTGTTTTGCACTCTTTTCTAGTAATTGCAGGTCCGTGTTGGAAGCTCGGAATGGATCAAAAAGGAAGAGTTTGGTTATGAAATTATAATAAGATTAATGATTCAGAGGTTGTATCTCGAAGTATTTGAGTATTTATTTGAGAATAAAATATTCTTCGGTTTTTTCACCATATACTTCTGACAAATTTTTTTTTGCACCATATACCCTTTCAACTTTTCAAATTCACCATATACCCTCCACGTTTCAAAAAATACATCCACTTACCCTTTTGACTAACGGTGTTAGACTTCCGTTAATTATTAGGCCCTAATCCTCCCCTAACCCTAATTAACTAACTTAAATCAAACCCTAATCCTAACTCTAACCCAATTCACTAACTTGGGCCCTAACTAATAACTTGGGCCCTAACCCTAACCACCCCTTACCCCCACGTCACCACCACCCCGTCACCACCACCACCCCCTCCCCCTCCCCTTCCCCCCCGCCTCCCCCTCCCCCTCCTCTTCCCCCACCGACCCCCTCCCCGCCGCCCTTTCCCGTCACCACCACCATCCTCCCCCTTCCCCCACCCCCGGCTCCACTCCCCTGCCCCCCCCCCTCCCCGCAGCGCCCAACCCCTCTCCCCGCAGCCTCTCCCCTCCCCTTCCCGCAATCAGCCGAACCCCTCCCCTCCCTTTCCCGCGCAACCCCTCCCCCTCCCTTTCCCGCCGAACCCCTCCCCTCCCCCGAAATGAAAAATAAAATTGAAAACGCCAAATACGTAACGCCCGAACCAAGCGACGACGGGGGAAGGGGAGGGAGGACTGCGCGACGACGGGGAAGGGGAGGGGGACTGCGCGACGACGGGGAAGGGGGCCGCGCGACGAAGGGGGAAGGGGAGGGGGGGTCGCGACGAAGGGGGAAGGGGAGGAGGTGCGCGACGACGGGGGAAGGGGAGGGGGCCGTGCGACGACGGGAAGGGGAGGGGGCCATGCGACGGGGAAGGGGAGGGGGGTTGCAGGGAGGCTGCGGTGGTTGTGGGGGGCGTGGGGCTGCGGTGGTTGTTGGGGGGCCGGTAGGTTGGGGTTGGGTTGGGTGGGCGGTGGGTGAGGTTAGAGAGAGAGTTAGGGTTTAATTAGAATTAGGGTGGGGGAGGGTGTTTAGGGTTAAGGTTAGTATTAGGGTATTAGATTAGGGTTTGATTTAAGTTTGTTAATTAGGGTTAGGGGAGGATTAGGGCCTAATGACTAACGGAAGTCTAACACCGTTAGTCAAAAGGGTAAGTGGATGTATTTTTTGAAACGTGGAGGGTATATGGTGAATTTGGAAAGTTGAAAGGGTATATGGTGCAAAAAAAAATTTGTCAGGGGTATATGGTGAAAAAACCGAATATTCTTTTTTGGGAATCGAGTAAAGAATTCTGTAATATGATATTTGGTTTTGAGGATGTTTTGTTGTGGGCCCTGACCCATAGGTCCAGAATCGTTTATAGATTATGTTTCCGCTGCGAGTAAATGTAAATTTGAGGTTTATTAAGTGTTAATTGAGATTTGTCTATATCTTAAGTGTGATTAGCTAGCAGCTCGGAAGTGCGGGTTGTTACAGCTTGCACACAAGTTCTACCCTCCGTTCCAAAATCCTTCAATCCATCAAACCCTTAGATACTACATAACCCAAAACCATAGTCCTAAACCTTTCAACCTTTCATATCCAATCCTAACTTCTTCTCCAAGCAGTGGCGGATGTAACCTTTGGGAAGTGGGGGCACGTGCACCCACTTGCTGAAAAAAATTCAGAGATTGAGTACTTAAAAAAAACTAATAAAATAATCTTGAAAGCAAGTTGAAAGGACCCCACAAGAAGGGAAAGTGACCCCTGTGTACAGCTAGCTAGCGAAAAGCTACATCTATATAATTATTTGTAACACCCCGACAATTCTCTCTTTTCTAAAATACCTTTTTAAATATAAAACATAGAGAATTATCAAAGTATTATCGCCCGTGTGAAAACGTATCGGCTTATTCAGAATTTTTCAGCGGAAAACATAATAACAAACTTTATAAATAAACTTAGTCAACAATAAGTCAACTCCAAAACTAACCAACAAAACCAAAGTCAAACTTAAAACCAAACCAACTATGAAAAGTATAACTCAAAAGTACTGTAAATAAACTACACAAGCTCTCCAATCTCGAACCCAATGATGCATCATCTTCAAACCTGTAGATAGACAATGCACTATTGATCCCTAGAGACTGCTCACCAAAATGGGTCATCACATGATCAATAAGGCAAAGCCATGATCAACATACACAAACAAAAGCACGTAATCAGCAAAGCTGAGTGCTACAAACTAAATAAATAAACAATCCTAACATGATACTAATAAATAGTAAACAGGAATAAATAATAACATAATAACTTGCAGACAACTTTTACTGAACTAAACTTTAACAAAATTCTTATTACTTTAAATGGAATAGTCAATGGAAGACGAAATACGGGCGCGCCTCCGTATTCCCATGACCTACGATAATGATGAACCTTTTTAAACGAAAATAGGACGTGCTGATCAATCCGGCCCCAAAAAAAGCCATGGCCCGCTCACCATGTGCCCCAACTCCTAATTGTCCAACACCTCAGACGTGCACCAGTCTAAAGCTATTGCTATCCAGTTTCACTTTACATGATTTACCAGTTATTACTTGTTATGACCCACAAGCAACACAAATAATAAAATCAACAAACAATCACAACTTTCTTTTTATCTTAGGATTAGATAAGTGATCACACAACTCAATAATCCGAGATTAATTTCAACCTTAATCCAATCTTTCTTATTTGTTGAACCTAGCAAAATCCAACATAATAGATATCATATATGAACTCAACATAGTTCCTATACATGATACTACATAATTCTCCTTCTTAAAATCATGATACTACATCAATCAACACATAGGTATGTGCGTACCTTGTGTAGACAAAATGAGATGCCACTTTAACAGACTTAAATGTCGCCTAGAGAGAATCCTCCGCCTAAAATAACCAATATAAATTCATAATTAATCCTTCATGAATTTACAGCAATGATAAAATACTTTAAATCCCTCTAAAACATGTTTAAAACCTTTCATAATAATAAAACTTGATTACTAAACCTCCTAGCATAATTCTCACTACAGTAGTGGTTAAAATCCATCATAAAACACCATGAAAACACTCTCTTTAAATTTCCAGCATTATAACATGAGTTAAAACTCCCTTAAAACATATTCAAACATGCTTAGAATCATAAAGGTAATAACTTTCATAACTTATAATAAACAACTATGATTTCTAACCTTCATTCAAAACCCTAAAAATTCATGCTTTGATAATTAAAACTCTAATTTAAACTCAAATATGCAAATCTGAATTTTATTTCTTCAATACATAAATTATATAACTTAGATTCAATATTAAATTGTCAAAGAATAACTTTTAAACATGAATAAATCAATACAAAACTTTAAAGATACAAACTTTGAATAAAACTTGAGGAGGAAGAAAAAAAACAAACCAAAGCAAAGGAAGCAAAGAAGAGGGAGGACGCCGGAACAAGGTGGCAGCCTCGGTCGGCGGCGTCCGACGCGGTGGACGGAAAAACCGAGCAAAAAGAAAAAAAACGAAAGGAGAGAGAGAAAGCCGAAAAATGTGGGAGGAAAGAGAGAGAAAATAATGTGTGGGGAAAAAATTGGGGTTTATGGGGTTTAAATAGTTTTCCCTTTGTGGGCTTAGGAAAAGGTAGTTGGGGTAGGATATAAATCCTTTTCCAAGTCTAAGAGTGTTTGGGCTCCTCATTCCCAATTAAAGATCCTTTTCCAAATCCAAAAAGTATTTCAAACATTTCAAATACTTTTTAAAGCATGACTTTAATAAATATTTGACTTGCATAAATTATTGAAATAATTTCTTTTACTTTCAAATAGTCAACCTTAAAGAAATAAATCGTTAAAATACTAAAATATATTTAAATATAAATAACTATGCACTAAAATATATTTATAAAACCCATAAATTTACGGGGATTACAGTCTACCCCTCTTAAAAGAAGTTTCATCCCGAAACTTGACACGAAAACTCACACATTTGCAAAAATTTTTAACTTAACTCCCATTGGAGAAATACTTGTGCCACTCATGTGCACTCTTTTGCCATCTTAAAAGCACTTGTGTTACTCATGAACACCTTTTCTAATGCGGAGAATCTATTTATTTTGCACCAATATGTGCAAATCGCCAAAATAAGCATAAAAATGCATAAAAATACCATAAAAATAGGTTAAAAGCGCGAAATTCTATTGCATTCTACCCCCCTTAAAGAAAATGAGTTACGCCCTCGTAACTCACCTCAAGGAATAAATCTGGATTCTTCTTCTTCATTTCAGCTTCAGCTTCCCACGTTGCCTCTTCGGACTCATGGTTCGACCAAAGCACTTTCACAATGTTGACATCCTTATTGCGTGTACTACGCACCTTCTTATCAAGAATTTTCACAGGTCTGTACTCATATGTGAGGCTACTATCAACCTGGATCCTCTCAGGCTCCAAGACATGACACTCATCAGGGATATAACGCTTGAGTTGGGAAATATGAAACACATCGTGCATCTTCTCAAACTCCATTGGCAAAGCCAATCTATAAGCTACCTTCCCAATTCTTTGTAGAATCTCATATGAACCTACATATTTGGCACTTAATTTGCCCTTTTTCCCAAATCTCATCACACCCTTAGTTGGTAATACTTTCAGAAACACTTTATCACCTACTTCGAACTTGTCTTCTCTTCGCTTCAAATCGACATAACTCTTTTGCCTATCTTGAGCAGCTTGAATTCTAGCCTGAATCAACTTCACATTCTTGACAGTCTCCTCAATGAATTCGGTCCCCAATACTATATTCTCACTAAAATCATTCCAGCAAATGGGACTTCTACACTTTCTTTCATATAACGCCTCAAAAGGTGCCATCTTAATACTCGCATGATAACTATTGTTGTATGAAAACTCAATCAAATCTAATTGGTCTTCCCAACTACCCTGAAAGTCAATAGCACATGCTCTCAACATATCCTCCATAGTTTGATTAGTCCTCTCAGTCTGACCATCGGTCGCAGGGTGAAAGGCAGTACTCATTTTCAATGTTGTCCCAAGATTTAACTGAACCTTTTGCCAAAATTTCGAGAGAAATCTCGAATCACGGTCTGAAATAATATCGGTTGGAACCCCATGCAATCTCACTACATGCTTAACATACGTCTTCGCAAGTTGCTTCTTCTTCCATGTCTCTTTAATTGGAATGAACACGGCCGACTTCGTCAGACGGTCCACAATAACCCAAATAGTATCGTTGCCATTCCTCGTCCTAGGCAAAGCAGTCACAAAATCCATTGAAATGGAATCCCACTTCCATCCAGGAACCTCTAAGGATTGAACCTTCCCCATGGGCCTCTTATGATCTATCTTGACTTTCTGACAGGTTAGACACTTAGACACGAACTCGGCAACCTCACGCTTTATGTTTGGCCACCAATAGATCTGCTTAAGGTCCTTATACAGCTTGTCACCCCCAGGGTGCACAGAATACGGCATATTATGCCCTTCATCCATAAGACGTCTCTTAATTAAGCTCATCACATTTTTGTGGTACGCACCACCTTCCCTTAAACCTCAGGCTACCATCATCATGGATCTTAAAATCAACTTTCTTACCTTGCCTCATCTTCTCCTTAATCTTTTCTAGGTGCTCATCCCCAACTTGACACTCTTTGATCTCGTCGAAAATTGACAACCCCAATGATAAAGCACTCAATCTTGCCTCGATCTCCCCAGGATTTAAGATTTCTAGGCTATGTCTTTGCATATCTCGACACAACTCCTCAAGAACTACCAAGGCATTCATGCTATGACTCGACTTCCTACTCAACGCATCAGCAACTACATTTGCTTTCCCCTCATGATATTGGATGTCTAGATCATAATCCTTTATCAACTCTAACCATCGTCTCTGCCTCATATTAAGGTCTTTCTGGGTGAAAATGTACTTCAAACTTTTATGGTCAGTAAAGATCTTACAGGTTGCCCCATAAAGGTAATGTCTCCAAATTTTCAAAGCGAACACAATAGCAGTTAACTCAAGATCGTGGGTAGGGTAATTAGCCTCATAAGGTTTCAACCGACGCGACGCATACGCGATCACCTTCCCATTCTGCTGCAACACACATCCCAAACCATTTTTTGAAGCATCACTATACACCTCAAATCCCTCGTTCCCATCAGGCAGGGTCAAAACAAGTGCGGAGGTCAAACGTTCTTTTAAAATCTGAAAAGGCTTCCTCACACTTTTCATTCCACTCGAATTTTGACTCCTTTTTCATCAAATTGGTCATTGGCCTCGCTATCTTCGAGAAATCTCTCACAAATCTCCTATAATAACCAGCTAGACCTAGGAAACTTCGGATATCAGACACATTCTTTGGAGTAGGCCACTCACTCACAGCTTGAATCTTAGCAGGATCTACAAAGACTCCTTCTTTAGACACATAGTGACCCAAAAGTGCTACTTTCTCCAAACGAAACTCACACGTAGAGAACTTGGCATACAATTGATTCTTCCTAAGCGTCTCCAATATAATCCTCAAGTGCTCATCATGTTCTTTTTCATTCTTCAAATAGATCAGGATATCATCAATGAATACCACCACGAACTTATCTAAGGACTCATGGAAAATCCTATTCATCAAGTCCATAAATATAGCAGGTGCATTGGTTAACCAAAAGGCATTACAGTGAACTCATAGTGACCATAACGAGTCCTAAACGCAGTCTTAGGTATATCCTTATCAGCTACCCTCAACTGGTGATACCCCGAACGCAAATCAATCTTCGAGAACATGCTTGCTCCATTCAATTGATCGAATAAGTCATCTATCCTAGGCAAAGGATATTTGTTCTTGATGGTTACATTGTTCAATTCCCTATAATCGATACACAACCTCATACTCCTATCTTTCTTCTTAACAAACAACACAGGAGCTCCCCAAGGTGATGCACTAGGCCTAATATAACCCTTATCGAACAACTCTTGCAACTGCGTCTTCAATTCACTCATCTCAGGAGGTGCCATTCTATAGGGTGCTTTAGATATAGGTGCAGTTCCAGGAACTAAATCTATGGTGAACTCAACAGCTCTAGCAGGCGGCATACCCGAAATCTCACTCGGAAACACATCCATGAACATTCATGATTGGAACATCCTCGATCTTCACTCCAACTTCTTTACTCATATCTTGCACGCTACAGAAAAATAGCTCACACCCCTTCTTCATCAACTTCTTCACTTGCATCGCAATAATAACCACAAAGTTCTTGGACTTTCCAAAACTTCTATACGAGGTCAACTTCCCCCAAAGGGTTTCTTAAAACTACTCTTTGAACTTCACAGTCTATCTTGGCCTTGTATAAACTTAGCCAATCCATCCCTAAAATTACATCTAGGTCTCCCAGATTAAACTCTATCAAATCTGAAGGGAAAACACAGTCTTCTATCTTTAGAGGCAAATTTTTAAACAACTTGGTACACCTTATGGTCTCACCAGTAGGTATACTAACATGCAATTCAATCACCTCAAAATCTACTAACCCCAGACTTTTAATAACAGATGACGAAACAAAAGAATAAGTCGCCCCCGAATCAAATAACGCTTTAACTAGCACGGAGTTAATAGAAAAAGTACCAGAAACTACGTCGGCAGATCGTTCAGCTTCATTGCGACTCATCACGAACAGTTTACCCGGAGCCTTATTCTGGTTGTTGCTCTCACTAGCAGGCTTATTGTAGCTCCCTTGGTTGTTCTGTGCCCCTACAAGCTTCGAACCCTGATTTCCTGACTGGTTAAATTCATACCTCACCTGGTTACCACTCCCATTGCCATTTTGCTCTTTCTTTTGCTTAGCAAAGCACTCATACTCCCAATGACCCTTCTTCTGACAGTAGTTACAGGTCACTGGTTCTCCCTTGCAGTCTCTACCAGGATGGTTATTACTACACTTCTTACAGTGGTACACTATCTCAGATTTACCCTTATTATTGTAGCCCTGATTATTCCTCCCTTGGAAATTCCCATTCCCATTTCTGCTCTTCTTGAAATTCCCTTGATTTCCCCCAACATTGAAATCCTTTCTTTTCTCACCCACTACAGCATTCGTCTTGACACGCCTCGACTGAAGACCATAAATGTGGGCGGCTCTCCCATACACAATATCTAGGGATGAAAAAGTTTCACCACCTAACCCCAGTTGGATTTCCTCGAGTCAAACCTTGCTCAAACCTTTGAGCCTTTAATTCCTCAGTGGCTACTACCTCAGGTGCAAACCTCGACAGTACTATGAATTTGCTATAATACTCAGAGATGGTCATACTCCCCATCCTAAGGTTGATAAACTCTTGGGCTTTCTCTTTCCTCATAAAAGCAGGGTAAAACTTCCCTCTCAAGGCAGTAATAAAAGAATCCCAATTGAATCACTCAACAACACTCAGTCTAGCCCCATTTTCTCTCCACCACAAATCAGCCTCATTCTTTAGGTACAACACAACCTGACCTACTCTCATATTCTCAGGACAGTTCGCAGCCCCAAAGATTTTCTCAAACTCTCTAATCCAGTTTTCTAAGAAGGTAGGATCAGCTTGCCCCTTAAAATATGGTGGCTTAACCTTGGCTAGTCACTCAAACATGTCCCCAGCAGAATCGGGACGCTCAGTTCTCTCTTGAGTCAATCTCTCCGCCAAAAGGCGAATAACAACAGCTAAATCGTTATTGTTGTTTGCCATTCTAGTGCGCGACCTGAAATTAACGTACTCTACTTTAGGTTTGATACATAACTTATATGTCATTCTCTATGAAGGAAACATTTGATTTGACCATAAAGATCGCATCAACAAATACTTTCTCATGAAGTTACAACAATATTACAGAATAATCATCATCAATCATCCATGAAGAATATTCACATCAAGAACACACAGTTTAGGAATAATGAATAAAAATTCAATCATAACAAATAAATAAAAATATTCCCATTCGGCGTGCCCAAAATAAATTCTTGCTCACTTGGATAACTAAATATTTAACTTTTATTCCTCAAAAGATGTTAATAACAATTTTTTTTTCCAAACCATAATACTGTACTTTTCCTAAAAATAAAATAAAGGTGCTATGAAATAAATTTAAGCCACTGCTGGACGAATTATCCAACATTATTCTTTAAAGCATAAATACATAAATAAATAATCTAAGGTGAAACATCATCAGTCTTATCCTCTGATTCCCTGTAGTTTTCTGGAGTGAAAACCTCATCTTCAAATTCATCAATGTCCTCAGTATTATAATAAACATATCTTCTAAATCTCGTGGATCTTCGCAACCTTTTAGATTGAGGCTCGTCCTCTTCTGCCTCAGAATCACTCTCGGGTCTCATAACAGCACGGTAGATATCATTTCTGGTCTGTCCTCTAGCACGGTCAAACTCATGAAGAACCTCATCATCACTATCAGGCATGCCTGCTCTTAATACATTACGCATAATGAACTCTAGTTCGGTGTAGTTATCATCATCAGACTCATAATCTCCATCACTCTCATCATCACTGAGCACAATAGGGTTGTAATAGCTTCCTACTCTAGTATCTTCTCTTTCAGACATGGCTAGGAATCTATAACAATAAATATAACTTCTATAAACAACTGGTACTCTCACTTAACGTATAATCCCAGCAATAACAATAAGCAAGAATAACCAAAAACACAAAGCATAGGATTAACATAAACAGTTAGCAGAGAAGAAAAATATAATCATGCTGAACTAACTATTTAATGCAAACATATAATATTTCTATCCTATATGCCCTTCCTATACTACCCATCTCTCATAAAATAACTAGAGTATTGAAAATAATGTAAACAAATATTTTTTTTTATTTTTTTTTTGAATTTGTAAGGAACCGAAAACGAACATAAAAAAATAATATAGTTTGAAAATTCGAACATAATAAAAAAAAAATTCGGACACCATAATAATAATAATAAAAATCTTCGGACCCTTTTAAAAAAAAATTCGAATCGAAAATAATATTAGATTCTTGAAAAAAGACTTTTCGAAGTTAATTTAAATACCATGAATAAGTAAGAGCTCAATTCTAAGAAATTCATTTTAAGTAACTAGCTAGTTAGGCGCCTAAAAACTTAAAGTTGGCACGAAAGGCCAATAAAACCTAAAGCTCCTGGATACCACTTTGTAACACCCCGACACTTCTCTCTTTTCTAAAATACCTTTTTAAATATAAAACATAGAGAATTATCAAAGTATTATCGCCCGTGTGAAAACGTATTGGCTTATTCAGAATTTTGCAGCGGAAAACATAATAACAAACTTTATAAATAAACTTAGTCAACAATAAGTCATCTCCAAAACTAACCAACAAAACCAGAGTCAAACTTAAAACCAAACCAACTATGAAAAGTATAACTCAAAAGTACTGTAAATAAACTACACAAGCTCTCCAATTCCGAACCCAAGGATGCATCATCTTCAAACCTGTAGATAGACAACGCACTATTGATCCCTAGAGACTGCTCACCAAAATGGGTCATCACAGGATCAATAAGGCAAAGCCATGATCAACATACACAAACAAAAATACGTAATCAGCAAAGCTGAGTACTACATACTAAATAAATAAACAATCCTAACATGATACTAATAAATAGTAAACAGGAATAAATAATAACATAATAACTTGCAGACAACTTTTACTGAACTAAACATTAACAACATTCTTATTACTTTAAATGGAATAGTCAATGGAACGAGTTGTCTAACTAAAACCAGCCTTCCCTTTGGAAGACGAAATATGGACGCGACTCCGTATTCCCATGACCTACGATATCGAGGAACCTTTTTAAACGAAAATAGGACGCGGTGATCAATCCGGCCCCAAAAAATGCCATAGCCCGCTCACCATGTACCCCAACTCCTAATTGTCCAACACTTCAGACGTGCACCAGTCTAAAGCTATTGCTATCCAGTTTCACTTTACATGATTTACCAGTTATTACTTGTTATGACCCACAAGCAACACAAATAATAAAATCAACAAACAATCACAACTTTCTTTTTATCTTAGGATTAGACAAGTGATCACACAGCTCAACAATCCGAGATTAATTTCAACCTTAATCCAATCTTTCTTATTTGTTGAACCTAGCCAACAACCAAATTACCTTTCATAGGTATAAAATATCAACTTACCAAATAAGGCCCTCGGTTCTTATAAAGCAGTGAAATACTCAAAAGGGAACAATGATCAATCATGATCCAATACTAATAAATATATTAATTCCCCCATGTGAATTAATAAAAATAAAGTTCCCAACCAACATGCTTGCATCAATCTTCCATACAATCATGATATAAATCTCATAATATAAATCTCATATTCAACATGTTCACAGGATAACATAAAACATGCAAAATCCAACATAATAGATATCATATATGAACTCAACATAGTTCCTATACATGATACTACATAATTCTCCTTCTTAAAATCATGATACTACAACGATCAACACATAGGTATGTACGTACCTTGTGTAGACAAACTAAGATGCCACTTTAACAGACTTAAAAGTCGCCTAGAGAGAATTCTCCGCCTAAAATAACCAATATAAATTCATAATTAATCCTTCATGAATTTACAGCAATGATAAAATACTTTAAATCCCTCTAAAACATGTTTAAAACCTTTCCCAATAATAAAACTTGATTACTAAACCTCCTAGCATAATTCTCACTACACTAGTGGTTAAAATCCATCATAAAACACCATGAAAACACTCTCTTTAAATTTCCAGCATTATAACATGAGTTAAAACTCCCTTAAAACGTATTCAAATATGCTTAGAATCATAAAGGTAATAACTTCCATAACTTATAATAAACAACTATGATTTCTAACCTTCATTCAAAACCCTGAAAATTCATGCTTTGATAATTAAAACTCTAATTTAAACTCAAATATGCAAATCTGAATTTTATTTCTTCAATACATAAATTATATAACTTAGATTCAATATTAAATCGTCAAAGAATAACTTTTAAACATGAATAAATCAATACAAAACTTTAAAGATACAAACTTTGAATAAAACTTGAGGAGGAAGAAAAGAAACAAACCAAAGCAAAGGAAGCAAAGAAGAGGGAAGAAGCCAGAACAAGGTGGCAGCCTCAGTCGGCGCTGGCGGCGCTGGCGGTCGGCGGCGTCCGACGCGGTGGACGGAAAAACCGAGCAAAAAGAAAAAAAACGAAAGGAGAGAGAGAAAGCCGAAAAATGTGGGAGGAAGGAGGAGAGAGAAAATAATGTGTGGGGAAAAATTTGGAGTTTATGGGGTTTAAATAGTTTTCCCTTTGTGGGCTTAGGAAAAGGTAGTTGGGCTAGGATTATAAATCCTTTTCCAAGTCTAAGAGTGTTTGGGCTCCTCATTCCCAATTAATGATCCTTTTCAAAATCCAAAAAGTATTTCAAACATTTCAAATACTTTTCAAAGCATGACTTTAATAAATATTTGACTTGCATAAATTATTGAAATAATTTCTTTGATTTTCAAATAGTCAACCTTAAAGAAATAAATCGTTAAAATAATAAAATATATTTAAATATAAATAACTATACACTAAAATATATTTATAAAACCCATAAATTTACGGGGGATTACATTAATGATGTACCAAACTTTTTTATTTTCTAGGAGTCTTGAAAAAGTTGGAATTAAATAAACAAAAAAAACTCTTCACTCTCCTTTCTTGCGTACATTATGTCAGTACTTGCTCCTCTTTCTCTCTTGAAAGTTCATCTACTATTTTAAGTAATAGTAGTAGTATGTGACCCATCAGCATCACCCACCAAATCAACAATTCAAATATTCAATATTCCAATTCAAGGACTACTCAATTGCAAATTGTAGTACAGTTACTGTACTTTACGTTGTCGCACAGTCGCATACCTTGAGGGCTAAGACGACAATAACGACACATGTATTTTATTTTTAATTTATCCAATCTACAATATGTTATGCATGATTTTTTTTTAGGATATAGGCGTGAATTTTTTAATTGCACATAATTTTCTATAAATTATGATTTTTATGTTATATGGTTATTCTAATTGTTTGTGAATTAAGTCAGTCAATTAAGTATATATATTTAAAATCTAAACTTTATTACTTTGATATTTTTAGTTGTTTTCTAATATCATTAGTTGTGTATTTATACAGTTTTGTATTATTAAGATAACTTAATTTTATAATTAACTTTGATTATATATATTATGGACAAATTTGTGATAAGAAAAAAGGCACGAGCAAAAGCTGGCCCTAGGGAAAGTGGACCTAATTTTTGTAATCCCACTTCCCAAAATGAAGAGTAAGTTGATCTGCAAAATCTTCCTGTTGATCCTGGAGACAGGAAGCGAATTTCAGATTATCCAACTAAGATACAGAAAGTGGTGAAGCAAAAGTATATTGACAATGGCCCTATCCAACCTCGTAAGCATAATTTTCCCCAGAAAATGATTGGAATAAAGTTGCGGAGATTTAATCCAGATTGGTATGATGATTATAGTAATTGGTTAGAATATAGCATAAAAAAGGATGCTTTATTTTGTTTACCATGCTACTTGTTCAAACCCGAGGGTAATAAAGGTGGGGAGATGCCTTTGTTGTTAGCAGATTTTCCTCTTGGAATAAAAAGGATATGTTAGACTTTCATGTTGGTGAGTTGGAAAGCTCACACAATAAAGGCGTTGAACTATATGAAAATCTAAAAAATGTTAAGGCATCTATCGAAACCGCTTTTAATCCACCTCAAACACCACAAATGAAAAGTGATTATAAGAGTTTGAAAACATCGGTGATTTGAGTTAGATATTTGTTACATATGGGATTACCTTTTCGTGGTCATGATGAATCTGATGAGTCAAATAATAGGGGGAATTTCATTGAACTTATCAAAGTTGCGGCTTCTCTGAATACTGATATTGATAATGTTGTATTAAAAAATGCTCTTGGAAATCTTCAAATGCTTGCCCCTAGTATTCAAAAAAGATATCGTAAAAGCATTTGCTGTGGAAACAACAAAATTTATTATTGAAGAACTTGGGGATGACTTGTTTGGTATTTTAGTTGATGAATCTAGTGGTGTTTCCACTAAAGAACAACTGACTGTTGTGTTATGCTTTTTTAATGACCGGGGTTTGTTGTAGAGCGGTTTCTTAGGGTTATCCATGTTGCCAATACATGTTCTATATCTCTGAAATCTGTTGTTGAATCTTTATTGTTGGAACATGGCTTGAGTTTGTCAAGGATACGTGGACAGGGTTATGATGGAGTAAGCAACATGCTTGGTGAATTTGGTGGCCTTAAATCACTGATTTTGAAAGAAAATAAATCGGCTCAATATGTCCATTGTTTTGCTCACCAATTGCAGTTAACACTTGTAGAAACTGCAAAGAATCATGTTGATTTTATTTGGTTCTTTGATGTTGTTTCCGATATAATCAATGTGATTGGATCTTCTTGTAAGCGAAGAGATGTCCTTCGAGAAAAATGCGTGCAATGAGACTTGCTGAGGCAATAAATAACGGTGAGATCAAAACTAGGAAAGGGCTAAATCAAGAACTTGGACTCAAGAGACCAATTATAGATCATTGTTGAATGGTCGAGATGTATCCAGATCTGATTGAGGTGCTTGATTTCATTTACAGTGATGCTTCGTTTTCAGGTCATAGGAAGAATGCACGTGGAATAATGACTTCATTATGTTCATTTGACTTTGCTTTTATATTGCACTTAATGATAGATATTTTGGGAATCACAAATGAGTTTTCATTAGCTTTGCAAAGAGAGGATCAAGATATTGTCAATGCAATGCACTTGGTGGAAACATCATAGAAGCGCCTCCAATTGTTGAGAGATGATGAATTTGAAGAGTTACTCGAGAAGGTATAATATTGTTATGGCGATGATATTGACATTCCTAACATGGATGATATTTATGTGACTCCATGAAGATCAAAGCGAAGAGCTCCACAAATCACAATTCCACATCATTATCGTGTCGAGGTGTTCTATGCTATTATTGATTTGCAGCTTCAAGAGCTCAATAATCGTTTCAATGAAATTAATACGGAGTTGCTCCTTAATGTTGCTTGCTTGAGTCCTAAGGACTCATTTCATGCTTTTGATGTGATAAAATTGGTAAGAATGGTAGAGTTTTATCCATATGAGTTTGATTCAGGGGATGCTAGAGCACTTTCTTTCGAGTTGGGAAACTATATCATTGATGTGCGACAACGTGATGAGTTTCAAGGTATTTAGGGGATTGGCTATCTTTCTCAAGTGATGATTGAAACCAAGAAGCATTTTTATCTATCCATCAGTATTTTTTTTTGAGAGGTAAGAAAGAATATATTGCACTCAAAAAAATTTACAACCTAGAGCCTCAAAACTGAGAAGAACAACCCTTCTAGGAAGGCCTCTCCTCCCCAGCAGCTCAACAACAATCAAGGCTAACAGACTAGCCTAAAACAACTGTACAGTAAACAAACCTATAAAGCATAAAGCCAAGCAATATCTACAACTTTAACTTTCTTGCTATGAATTTGTACAATTCTATTCTTAACTGTATGTTGTATAAACGTGACCATTGTGTCAACATCAGGGCTTTTTCCTTCACATAAAGCAGTATTCATGCTCTTCCAAACCACATAACAGGTAGCAGCAATTGCAGCTAAGTAAACTTTCCTTCTGAAGCCACTATGTTTGCAATCCTTCTGAACCCATTTCATTATTCTGTACACATTATGTACTGGTCTTTGCAGTTCCAGCCATCTCATTATCTTGAGTATACAATAAGAGCTAGCAGCACACTCAAAGAAAAGATGAGAGTGATTTTCCTCCCAATTTCCACAAATACTATAGTCAGTTGTAGATGAAATTCCCCACTTAGCAAGTCTAGGCCTAGTTGGAAGCCACTGTTTCAATATTAGCAATAGAATAAATCTATGCTTGGGAATAGTGAACCTATTCCACACCCCAGTACTCCACACCCATTTAGGGTTCTCAGGGCAAAGAGCAGCATAAACCTGCTTAATACTATAGTATCATTAAAACCATGAATCAAAGGTAAAATGCTTTCCCTTGCCTTGCAAATACTTTTCCACACCCAACTGGCTCCCTGAGGACATCTGTATTGACACCACTGCTGATCTTTTATGTAGATTGAGTGAACCCACCTGACCCATAAGTTGTCTTTTTTGTGAGAGATTGCCCAAACTTGTCTCCCTACAGCTGCTTGGTTCCATAGAACTAAATTTCTGACCCCTAACCCTCCTGCAGTTTTAGAGTGACATACCTCATCCCATGCAACATAGCCTGCTCTTGAACTATCCCAAGTACCATGCCACAGATAGTGCTTGCAAACAGCAATGATCTTCTGGAGAATGAACCTAGGAAGTATAAAAATCTGACACCAATACACACATATTGACATCAAAACAGCATTAACTAATTGCAGCCTCCCACTGTATGACAGATGTCTACTACTCCAGGTTTTAATTCTGTGACACATCTTCTCAATCAAACCATCACACTCAATCTTCTTCATTTTCTTGGAGGTAATGGGAACTCCTAGGTACTTAAAAGGGAGGGAACCTAACATGAACCCAGTTAGTTGTGCAACTCTATCTTTCATGGCTGAACTCATCCCTATAAGGTAGACTTTAGATTTTTCTTGACTTATCTGTAATCCTGTAGTCTGGGATAACAACTTAAGCCTACCTAGCATCCTTGTAATAGAATTGATATCCCCTTTTGAGAATAAAAGTAAATCATCAGCAAAACACAGATGGTTAAGCTGAATACTTCTACATCTTGAATGATACTTAAAAAACCCATACTACCCACTTTAGTGAGTATTCTAGAAGCATACTCCATACATAGAGTGAAGAGTAGGGGAGAGAGAGGGTCTCCCTGCCTGATACCTCTCTTAGGAATAACCAAGTCACTAGGACAACCATTAAGCATCAAAGCAAAGCTGGGAGTGGTGACACACACCATTACCATCTTCACAAAATGAGTAGGGAACTGCAGCTGGTTGAGCATCTCCTCAATGAACCCCTATTCCACAGTATCATAGGCTTTCCTAATGTCTAGCTTCATTAGGCAGCAAGCTTGCTGTTGATTTGGCCTATAAATCTTCACTATATCCTGACAAATCAAAACATTGTGAATGATGTTTCTACCTGACACAAAAGCCCCCTGATTTGGACTAATTATATGAGGTAAAACTTTGTTCATTTGCTCAGAAAGTAACTTTGTGATACATTTATACATGGTGGAGCAACAAGCTATAGGCCTAAAGTCACTAACATTACTAGGGACCCTGATTTTAGGCACCAGAGTAATAATAGTGACGTTAAGCTCTTTCAACATACTCCCAGAAGAGAGGAAGTCCAAAATTGCCTCAGCCACATCATCACCAATAATATCCCAAGCTGCCCTGAAAAAGCCACTATTGTACCCATCTATTCCTAGAGCCTTGTTAACAGGAATAGACCACATGACTCTCTTCACATCAGCTCTAGAAAAATTACAATTAAGTAATCTGCAGAGGTCAGTGTTCATTTTTCCACCAAAATCCATAATATCAGCTCTGACAGGTACCCTATTAGAATTACAAGTCCCAAGCAGCTTTTTATAGTAATCAATGAAAGCCTGAGTAACTTTTGCAGGAGTATCCAACCAAGTGCCATCACCATTATGGATAGCATTAATAGCATTCTTCCTATACCTAGCTTTAATGCTTCCATAAAACAACTTTGAGTTTTCATCCCCCTCTTTCAGCCAATGCAGCTTAGCTTTTTGCTTTAACATCAATTGATGAGCATTCCATGCTTCCTTGAAAGTCTGCTGAGCCTCTTTTTCCTACCCTGCCAACCTATTGTCCATAGGCTGTTGATGCATGTCTGCTTGAATCTTCAAAAGAAATTCTTTTGCTTCCATAACAGCTTTATGAAGATTATCCTGCCCCCTTGAATCCATCTCTTTCAAACAGTTCTTTAAGCCTACCCATAACCCTATCCATCAGTATTTTTACTCATAAAGTTAGCATTGATTTTACCTGTTGCAACAGCAAGTGTGGAGAGAGCCTTTTCTGCCACGAATTATGTTAAGTCTGAATTGCGCAATAAAATGTGATGAATTTTTATATGATTGTTTGGTGGCATATATAGAAAGAGATATATGTGCGACCATTAGCAATGAAACTATTATGCAACAGTTTCAAAGAATGAGACCCCGCCGGGGGGAGTTACCTTAAATGTGGTCTAGTGGTTAGGTTTTTGAGATGATTTTTATATATAATGTGCTTCTATTTTTTTGTGATGTTTTATTTTAATAATACTTTTTTTAAAAATAATATTGATATTAAAAAAGTGACCCTGCTATTTTTCTGGTTCCACCACTGTCTCCAAGGTACGTCCAAGTCCGCTAGGTTGAAAACCCGAAAGGCCGGCCTAGGCAAAAATTAGGGCAAAAAAAAATCAGATCAAGAACTACGAATGGTTTGATTCCGCAAGGTTACGTAGGAATCCTCATCTCGAGGTCCGACCGCTTCAACAAATTAAATTAATCATGGTCTAATGATTTGACTTGAAGCATACTATCTCTAGATCCCGACATAGTCTCGAGTATGAACCTAGCAACGTTAAAGCCTTTTTCCACCTACATTTATTTGATACATAAATTTAATCTTTTATTTTCAATCCAAACTTTCCTTTTTCCTAAAGAACTCTCCGATAATTCCATGGTCTCTGTGATATCTGACTTTACCTACATCAACTCCCCAATGAAGAACTTCAAATGCTCCTCTGGACGTTCAATTCAAGTTAATCATCTTCTAATTTAGGCTCAGAGCGCCTAACTCAAGACAAGCTTGTCCAATGT
This sequence comes from Beta corolliflora, assembly GCA_947648045.1. Classification (NCBI taxonomy): domain Eukaryota; kingdom Viridiplantae; phylum Streptophyta; class Magnoliopsida; order Caryophyllales; family Amaranthaceae; genus Beta; species Beta corolliflora. The sequence continues at coordinate 103,437 of CANSZD010002222.1, read as the reverse complement.
GGGGGATTACTATATATGTTGTGGTTCCTCCAAATCAAACTCCCCAAAAGTTGTAATCTGCTGATCTCACTTGCGGACCCCAATTCTATTAAAACAATTTTCGAAAATAATCCTATCTATTTCTACCAACATAGTTCAATCTATCTTTTTCTACTAATCCAGACCTCATAACCTTGCATAATCTTGACCTTGCATGACGTTCCATCTATACCTTAGCTTTGCATAACCCTGATCCTTGCAAAGCGTCTCATGCATCCTTAGTGTGTCTAAGTTTGCATTATTGCATCATTATGTGCATTATTATTTAAGTTGTTTGCACCTATCTGCTAACATCTTCTCATACAGGTAATCAGATTACTTGTAGTTATTGTCTTGCAGACTAACTTTGTTTTGCAGAAACTGGCGATATATATACCAATTCTAGACTGCAGAGCGTTTCGAATTGTTCTCCGTCCCGACACATGCTACTTTGACTTTTGGTTTTCGAACGTGAGTCAAAGTGGAGGCTTCTGTAGACACAAAATCTTGTCTCCCCATATAGCACCCAATGATGAAACATGGTGTCGTCCTAATTGGTCCGGTCTAAAGGAAGAGCAATCGATCGAGATAAGCCCAAAAGCATTTTACGAATATAAAGTCTATTTTTATTGGTCTCATATAATTTCAAGCCCAATTTTAAAGGCCCAATTAATTATTTTTGATAATTAATTATATTTTCAATATCTCGATAATTAATTTTCAAAAAAATATTATGAAAATCAGATTTTTATTCCAAAAGGTAGTTGATTTCAGATTTCAAATGATAAAAATTTCATCAAAGATAAAAAGAAATCTTAAAACGGAAAGACCTGCACAGATTTTCGTTGAGTCAAGCGCAAGATGAAGCGTTGACGCAACACAAAGGCAGTTTGCAAAATGAAGGAACGCGAAGCAGGTGCACTCAATGCACGCCCGTGTGCTGAGCGCACGCTCCATGCACGGACCCCACGAGCTGTGTGCCTTGCACATGGCTCGGTCTTATATTCCGCGTTGTTTTGAGCATTCCTTTCCCTATAAATAGTTGTGGTTTCTACGAACGCTGGAGATACTCTTTTCCCATCAATTTTCATTACACTTCAACACTTAAAAACACACATTCATACTACATAAACAATCTCTACAAATATTCAAACACATTAAAACTTCACTGATTTACATTTGAACTTTGTTCAAGCTTCAAGATTGCTTCTCCTGCAGATAGCTACACAAGATCCACGTGACAAAGGTATTAATTACTGAGGGCCTATTCCAATTTAATTCCTTTTTTTACTGAAAATTTAGTTGTCATAATGTAGATCTTAACGTTCACTTGTATATTCTAATCTCTACTATTGTCTTTCTTTAATATTTCTTTTATTATTGATATTCATATAGATGTTATATGATTTAACGCTTTCATCACCGCACATGTTTATTTTTGGAAATCAAAGACCTAAATAAATGTTCCAATGCTAAATTCAGATAATTTGGACAATTGGATTAGGTTCCCAGTAATTTGATTGCTTAAATAACATGTCACCAAAAATTAGTCTTTTGCTTGTTTAATGAACCACAACATAGATTAATTTTAGATTGCATTAACATATTACTTGGTTGTTTAAATGCATAAATATAGACATGAATCGTATTAAGTAGAGGCTATCAATGGGCGAATTTAATTCCTGATCATGTTCGTACCCCCACCCCCGAACTCAATCTTGGTTTAATGACCATTTATGGAGTCATGACAGGAAAATCTACATTAGGTAAGTCCCAAAGTTGTCCCTAAAATTTCCCAATATCTAATTAGGTTTATGAGTCTTTCTTTAAAGACTTGTCAGCGACTTCTTCATTTCAAAACGATTTTCAAAACAAAACCTTTACAATGAGGTAGTCAAATACGCGCTCATCCCGCGTAGGCAATAAAGACACGCCTACACCTTGGTGTAAGTGACTAAAGAGTGCAAGAAGTTAAAGAGTGGATAGAGTTAGGAGAAACGAGTTATGGTCGAATCTTTCATCTTGTTTTGACTTATTTGAACTTATTAATGTCTATAATATACGCTGGAAATTTTTTCCAAATGTAGTCCTTCAAAGTACCCAACTTGCCAATAAATACACTTTCATTCCAAATTTGTTAATTGCTGCCTAAAAAGTAAAACGTAGGAAAAATTATCAAGATAAATCCCAAATTAAGGGTGTCTTCCCATATTAATCCCAAGCTTGGATTATCTTTTAAAAATCCAAAGTTTGAGAGTTGTCTTCCCATATTGGTTAGGGTAACCTATGACCTATTAAACAGGTAAAAATAAGTGACATGGCACCTTCTTACAAAACAAATCTTTTTCTTCTTCCTCCCATGCCGCCACCAACACTTTTTGACCACCCCGACACAACCAGTCCACCATATCCACCACCCTTGCTCAACCACATCACCACTCTCTTCCTCGCCATCAACCGAAACCATAAAGCACTCGCCACTGAAACCACCAGTGTCCTTCCTCCCTCTTGTTTACTCAGCCGCCATCCTCAGCTCGCTCGCTCTCTCCCTCCCTCTCGTTTGTTACACACGAGATTCAACAATTTTTATTTGTCGAATATGTGGTGGATCATTTGAAATCCTAGATCCTAGGATAAGAGTAACAATCACTTCTTCCCTCTCAAACGCATGCTCGCTCCCCCTCTCTCGTTTTCTGTGCCACCAAAACCACTGTCCTTCTACCTAGCCGCCACCCTTACTTTTGCCCTCTAAAATCTCTTGCTCCCTCCCTCCCTCTCGTTTTCTCTGCCACTGAAACCACCAGTATGTAAACCATAGCCACCTACTTGAAATCTAAGACACCCACCCGAAAAACCCTAACAAGTTAAACCCACGCACCCAAGAACCCGAAACCCCTAAAAAGAAGAGGATGGAAAGGAAGGGAAGAAGGTGATGGTAGTGGTTGTTATAGGTTGTGGAGGGGAAGGAGGAGGAGAGAGAAAATAGAAGGAAGGTACCAGCGATGCTGATGGTGGTTCGGTGGTGGTGGTTGTCAATTGTGGATGGGAAGGAGGAGGAGAGAGATAAAAGGAAATGAAAGAGGAAGAAAAAGGAAAAGAAAAAAGAGAAAAAAATAAATAAATAAGACCAATAGAATGAAAATAGTGTTGTGGGCCAAAAGAAGGGAAAAGAAAATATTAGTTCACCCACTTCTTTAGGCACATAATTTAACGAGAGATAGGTATGTGGTTCATAGAAGGAAAAAGAAAATATTAACGTTATTAAAGAAAATAGTGTTGTGGGCCAAAAGAAGTAAAGTAAGAAATAACTTACTGCAAAGATAATAATATAAAATTGGTAGGCCATTCCAAAAAAAAAAGAAAAAAAAAGAAGTGGATAAACTGATAGAGGACAACCCAAAAATAAAAGCGGGTAAACTAATAAAACCGAATGGAGTATATGAAACAATAAAACTATTAAAATATACGAATATTATTTTCAAAGCCAATGTAAACAATTGAATATAAATTGTACCAAAATACCAAATTATAATAAATATTGGCTAACAAAGTTTAAAACACAACAATCAATAATGACTAAGGGGGCGCTTGGTTTGGGGTTTTCAGAATGGGTAAGAGAATCAAATAGGTTGATTCCCTTACTTATTGTTTGTTAACACATTTTAATCATTCCCTTTATCATTCCCTTTACCCCGAATCCTCTACTTCCATTACCCATCCCCCCCCAAGATTTCATTTACTCTTTCCTTCCTCTACTCCATGGTCACCTTGACCGATGATTGACCACTACTCCAACCACCAGAAGCACCATTCCAAGCATCAAACCACCACACCAACAACCACTGACCCACCACCATAACCACCACGTGAGCCATAGCCACCAACAAACCACCGGAAAAAAACCCCGCCACCTTAACCCATCATCACTTTCTCTAAAGCAACACGGCCACCCAAAAATCCACCAAAAACATTTGAAAAGCCATAAGCATAAAAATTTGAAGAAAAAAAAACAAGAATAAAAATAGATGAATACTTCTTGTCATCAGTAATTATGGCTTTAGAGGTCAAATTCGACCATGAAAACTTCATATCTGAAGTTTTTATGGTAGAATTTGACCTTTAGAATATCAAATTTCATCTTCAATGGTGGTCAAGAAGGAAAGATAAGGGGGGGGGCATTGGTTAGGGGCGGCGGTGAGTGGCGACGATGACTTGGCGGTGGTGATGGGTGGCGGATACGGACGGAAGTGAGGTGGCAGTGGTGAGGGAAGGGAGGCAATGTAAGGTGGTGGTGTTTCTTGGGAAAGAGGGGAGGGAGAACATGGTGGAGGAATGGTGAGAAGGGGAAGAGGGGTTTTCTTTCCAAACAACATTTTTAATCAAAGGATTTTCTTTTCCATTCGCCTTGTTTCTCTTTCTTAAACCCTTTCCCTTCCCCCTGCCTAAACCAAACACCCGATAAATGACTAAATTGATAGTTTATCAACTGGAAAAAAAATAGTATTTTATCAATTGAACAACAGTCTGTTTATGGCTTTATGGAGTTATTGCACAAAAAGAAGGTTAACTTGTTTTACCTTTCTGTAAAAGTTTTTGGGCCACGTGGGTGTTACCAATTGAAAGAAATTCTTCGTAGTTGTGTGTGTCACCGTGCCAGTTAGTAAACCTAGTATTAATATTTGGGTTTCTTTTCTAGATCTAAATTGTCAGGACTTCCTAGCATTTGGGCGTCTTTTATTAGACTAAGAAACAAAGCTTTATTAACTTTTTGGAAAATTCTCTCTAGTAACCCTGTACTTTAGCTTATTGTTTATGGTAGACCAAAAAAAAAGTTAATGTTGCAAATGACCCTGTAATTAATGACATTGTTAACACGTGACATTAATGATGAGTTTCCGTTAATATCTAGGATTAAAACGATAAACCTAACCACCCAAACCCCACCACCTCCCCTCACCCCACCCTTGCAACCCCCACCCAGCAGCGGCAAACCCGACCCCAGCCCCAACCCCACCTCACCGTCAATCCACCACCTCCCCTCACCCCACCCTTCCAGCCCCCACCCAGCAGCAGCAGCACCGCCAACCCGACCCCAGCCCCAACCCCACCTCACCGTCAACCCAGCACCGCAACCCAGCACCGTCAACCCAACCCTAACCACTGACACAACCACCCCGAAAACCTCCCCCTCCCCTTCCCCAACCCAAAATCTCCCCCACTCCCCTTCCCCACCCCAAAATCCTCCTCCCTCCCCTTCCCCCATCCCCCTCCCCATCCCCATCCCCAAAATCCTCCCCTCTCCCCTTCCCCCTCGAAATCCTCTCCTCTCCCCTTCCCAAGCCCCAAAAACCGCCCCCTCCCCTTCCCCAACCCCGAAATCCTCCCCTCGTACCTTCCTCCCATTCGGTTCGTGGTGGTGGTGCCACCGTTACAAGGCTGCTGTTTGGAGGCGTAACCCTAGGTTTAACGTTTATTAACAGCAAAACATCATTAATGTCACGTGTTAACAGTGTCATTAATTACAGGGTCATTTGCAACATTAACTTTTTTTTTTGTGTCTACCATAAACAATAAGCTAAAGTACAGGGTTACTAGAGAGAATTTCCCTAACTTTTTTTCCCAAAACTTTTGAGGGGCTAGGCCAAACCTGCCCCCATTATGATCTGCCACTGTGACTGTGAGCATATGAAGGATTGAGTTTATATTATTTTAAGGTGCTTGGTATGGTTGGTAGTAGCAATCATTTGCAAATCTTGATAAGAAATTATTAGAGCATATGAGAAGTTGCTCTAAGTTTATTTATTTGCATTCATGGGGCTCCTTCAAAATCTCTTGGTGCTTCTGATGTTACTACTGTCACATTGGGTGTTGTTTATTGCCGCGCGATCGACCTCGACTTGTATCTTGGACGCCTTTCTACGAGATTATACGTATTGGGCTTTGTTCGTCCGAGGACTGGTATTATGTTTGATGAGTCTTTACCTTCCAATTTGACAGTGATTAAGCTTTCTACTCGTGTCCTTTTTCATGATTTAAGGGAAAAAGAGAAAGAAGACAGAGAAAGGTATGAACTAAGAAAGAGGAAGAGGATAGAAAAAAGAGAGAAAAGATGAAGAGAGTAGATTAAAGCTTTCCCTCAATCATGTAATTCTAACTTAGGGGTCTTCTTATTTTCAGAATTGGGCATTTGATTTTGGGGAAAATTGCGTACAATCGACTTAGGGTTACGTGATTTGCTAGCATAATTGCACCAAATTTGCCTCTTAGGTGCTTGAAAATGAAAATTTTTTTGCTGCAAAATTAAATCTAATGCTTTTTCAATGGTTTATGAGTTTGAAGGATGTCAAGCTCCTCCTATAAATCAACCCATGAGGTACCTTGCGTGTGTCGATGTGGAGTTTCGAGGGAATAGTCAACCAAGGTTAGGAAATTCTAAATTTGGTAGTGCTTTTTAAAACTTTTCCACTTGTAAGGTAGTTTTGAAAGATAAACGTGATATAAGATAGTTTTTTTTTTAAAAAAAGGTGCCTTCAGAAGGTAGTTTTTGATTCCTTAAACTTATTTTTTTATTCAATAAGTTCAATAATATGGAACCTTCGGGAAAAATTTGAGAGACAAAGAATCTCATTCAAATACTGTTTACCATTAGAAATCCAATATTACAACAAACACACGTACCATAGACTTACTAAAAGAATAAAAATTTGGATTCCCTCCTCCACCGACTATATGTTTACTATATAAATAACGCCTACTCTTATTGAACATACGTAATAAGAGGCAAATGGCCACAAAGATTCTATAATAGCTTTTGGAATGATGAAGAGCCAATATCTTCAGAACCCGTTTTTTGAAGAGCATTAGAGAATTCGAGAGTTAATATTTTTCAGCAAAAAGAAGTCCATCCGATAAAGTAAGAAACTGAAATTATGGTCTCAAAAGAAAGTACGCCAACTGAAATTATTCTCTTAAATATTTCAAATATTAGTAGCTGAACATGCATACTGTAGGTAAAGTACCTGAGCATAAATAATGAACAAGTCCATAGATATAATAATTTATACATAAACTGGGACTAAATAACTAGGGTGAAGGATATACTGCAACATCAGGAGTAAAAAAAGCTCAAACTATCTTTAGAGGCAAAAAGAAGTTCACAAACCTATATCTACAAAAACTTTACAGACTCATCAGAAAACGGCTGAACTGGTTCTTCGTAGCTGATACCTCGGTTCATCAGACACTTCACCAGAAACACGGCTCTCCATTTCCTACAAAGGAAATTAAAGAATCGACTCAGACAGCCACAACTGTCAAACTGAGAGCACAAATAAAGAAAGAAGAATGGCAAGAAAAAACCTCAGTTGCTACGAACACTTTACATCAGAAAAAGGAAACAAACTGAAAGCTATCCAGTCAGAGAGCCTCACCACATGATTGAACGAGAAGAATCATGCTCTTCAGCACGATGAAATATTCCAAACATGTATCACTCAATACACTTAAGAATAACAAAAATGACAACACAAACTATTAGAGAGCATAATGCCTTCTTACACAAATTTATCATTCATTGCTTTCTCAGTTTTTCTCATAAATAAAACAAAATGCAAAGAAGGGTAATGCATATTCACAGGATAATCTGGCCAATTGCTGGAGAGCAAGGCCCGACACAAAACACTCTGTGAGAGTGTTAAGCAGCCACTAATGATGGTGTTTAGGACATCTAAGGCTAGGACCAAAGCAACGAGCCAATGACCATCAGCCACCGGAGATTTGACAGTGAAACATGCATTTTCTGTCTTTGCTAAAAGACTATGAAAATATTCATCGGACTGCAAGGTTAGACGAGAATTATAATAAATTCCCTTACTAATAGTCTAATACTTCACATGAAATTTATTTGTTTTCTTGCCAGTCACTAACCATTTTATGTAAAAACCTATAAAGGCAAAATACCACAGATTCCTAGCTTGTATTACTAATATTTGATAAACAAGAACCCACAGGACCCTCCAAATTGTTCACAAGATATATTGAGATTAATTTTGTTGAATTATTAATATCTTTTAAACCTGAACAAATATATAAAAGTAGGCCCCACCTAGTTCAGAGTCAAACCTACTGCCAATGAACAAACATGCCAAAGCCTTAATCCCAATAGAAGAAAACGGTACATCACTATATGCTATATCACGAAGCACCTAAATTCAGCTGCATAAAGAAAACCACCATCTTGAAAGGTGATACTTACAGATTATTACAGAGTACTTCATACAGGGTGCTCATACATACAAGTCCAGATAGTCACGTTTTTCCAAGACAATAAATAATACTTCAATTTTTTTGAGGGGATTACACAAATAATATTTCCTCTGTTTCATAATACTTGACGCACTTCTCTCGACCAGGGCCGGTCCCGCCATTTTGTGGGCCCAGGGCGACATAACGTATAGGGGCCCTTTTTCCCTTAATATTATAATTTTAGTTTTAGACTTTTGAGTAGCACATAGTGCATGCTTTTGTAAGAAGAAAAAAAATATAACTTGACCAACCGGTTTATGATTTTCATTATCTTTTATAGAAAAAAAATCAACAAAGGCATAAAAGAGTAGAAAACCTATTTAAAATGAATGAAAATCCATTTTGCGATTTAAGTTTAGAATATACTTTTACTAGCTATAACCAAGCAAATGCTCGATTTTTTAATTAATATACATGAATAAGTAATAAGATATTTGTAACTTGTAAGTCGTAAAGAAAATCAAACTTACAAAAGTCGTTTATAACTTGTAAAGATATATGCATATAAAATTTGAGTGTTTTTAATTGTCATTATAAAATTATTATCTTATAAAGATAAAAAAAAAAAAGAGTTCAAATCAAAGTGCTTTTATAAACTAAAGTACTAGTTCTACATATTAAATGTTCTCCATTCAAACACTTTGCTATCATTTATTAAGAATAGACATAATTTTATATGCATATAATTTAATCTCATGAAATTGCCAATATTTGAAAGAAAAGGAGTTTGCAAGACAACAACTAGCAAGTATATTATACCATATTTTGTCACTGGAAGAGGAAACTACTAAGCACAAGAGCTGCGCATGTTTTAAAAAAAAGAAACAAAATATGAAAATGATAAAGGAGAATCAAACTAGTGACTTGTGACCCATGGCAAGTTCATAAATGTACTGCCAGACCAAGCTTCAATTCACAGTTAGTAAGACACATGCTTAATTATATATACTCAAAGTTCTTTAATTTTTTGGGCCCTGGGCGGTTTCCCCTTTCACCACCCCTCAGGCTTGCCTAGGGGTGTAAATGAGACGAGACAACTCGCGAGCTACTCGAGATCGACTCGGTCAAAACTCGGTCAAAACTCGACTCGAGTGAGCTCGACTCGAGCTCGAACTCGGCTCGAGATGTTGGCGAGTCGAGTTGAGCAACTCGATACTCGACTCGAAAACTCGTGAGAAGCTCGAAAACTCAATTATCAATACAAAATACCTAAATTCAACATTTTTCTACCTTAGGGTTACTTTTAACATGAGACACTTGTAAGGTACTCGAAATCTACTCGGTCAAAACTCGACTCGGTCAAAACTCGTTCAAACTCGACTCGAGTGAGCTCGACTCAACTCGAGCTCGGCTCGAAATGCTAATGAGTCGAGTCGAGCTTGCTCAAACTCGAACTCGACTAGCATCATTTACACCCCTATGCTTTTTTTAACCATTAATAAATCTAATTCCCTATAAGTAAAAAATAACAAGGGTTGACACTTTCAAACCGCGTCAAGTATTTTGAAACGGAGGAAGTACTTCATAATTTATAAACATAATTAGCCTTGTTGCATGTCCATTATTGCAACCTTCAAGTCATGGATTAAAAACATGAAAACAGCCTACACAGTAAGCAGTCCATGGTAGGTAGATTTTGACATCACCTACTGCGCTGTCAGAGTGCACTATACTACCAATTCGAAACACAATTCTCCCCATCTCATTAAGCCTAGACATTCCACTGGAGGCAAGAGATTCAATAATTTTTCACATCAAAGATATGAATTAAACTAAAATCATCAATTAAACAAATGGCAATGTGTTCTGTTTTTTATTTTTATCTTTCTATTTATCAGATCAGGAAAAGATTGAAAAGATTGTGAAAAAGTGAGATTGCAATGTAGGAGGGTATGTCCTCAAAGAAAAACAACAACTACGAGTTAACCCAAATCCTTCAGATCTGGCAGTCTTAGCCACGGATTATCACTCTGTTGCACAACAGAGTGCATAATCAGGTGCCTCCTAAAAAGATGCAAATTCCTCCATCACATAACCAGACGAATAGCCATAAGAACATTGAGCCATAACTACTTCTCCATGATCCCTCCCAACCCCGCAAGACTGCAATCAATCCAAAACCAACAAATGGACAAATCCTAGACCCTCCACAAATACCCTCCTCCAAAGATAGGACACCTGCAAAGATAAAGAGACACATGCGAGCAAGTTTCACTGTTAACTCAGTAAAGCCTAAGAATACCTAACAAGATCCTAGCCTCCCTTATAAGGTTCACTAGCAAAAGGCGTGATACTAAGAACTCAAGGTTAAGAAATGCAAAGCGATGTAGCCAAACAAACACCCACCCACACCCCAGAATCCTTCACATCAATTAATTGCAAAGCCTAAACCTTAAAAAATCATAGAAGTAAGTTGTCTTTTACATCCTCGTCATGGGAAGGCGTCCATAGGCATTATAAATGCAAATCTAGGAACATTACAAATAGAGGAATAAGAAAGAAATCAGGCAAAGAAACGCTGCTGCCCAGGTAAGAATACAATGCAATAACCATTTCCATTATAAACCGGACCAACGAACACGAACAAGATAAAGACATATGAGAGATTAAGTTTCATGGATAAGCATGTGTTGCTATTGCAAGACAACTACCCAAGAAAATCTACCTATATTAGCACAATTGCTCAAAAAGAGACTTCTTTTAAGAGTACAAAACCACCCCCATTTTCTCTTGGGGCATAATCAGACCTTTTGACACCAATCTCTCAAAAAACCCGAACATTTTGCTTTAATGAACACATCAAATCCCACACCTCTCAATTCTCATCACTAACCCCATATCACAACATATCTCTATCTAGGTGTGAAGCCATAAATAACAAGATATCCTAAAATCTCTCTAATATCAATCAAAATATATTTCAATGTAGCCATATTTATTTTGACATAGTCGACATCTGTTAGGATACTTTAGAACGTCGAGTAAGAACTCAAGGCTCCTGCCGGGCTGCTGGCTGGAGGTCGTGCTTCGTGTGTGCTTGTGGTGGCTGAAAGTAAACCAGCGTTGGGTGAGAGAGAAATCGAAGGGGAGGGGGTGGGGGGGCTCGGCTGGCAGGGGGGAGGGGTGGGGGGCTGTGGCGGAGGGGAGGGGAAGGGGGAGGGGGAGGGGGAGGGGCTGGGCTGGGCAGGACAGGGCAGGGCTGGGCAGGGCTGGGCTAGGCTGGGCTGGGCTGGGCTGGGCTGGGCTGGGGGTGGGGGCTGCGGCGGTGGAGGGGAGGAAGAGGGGGTGGGGGGCTGGTGGAGGGGAGGGGGAGGGGGGAGGGGGTGGGGGCTGGTGGAGGGGAGGGGGGAGGGGGGTTGGTGGAGGGGAGGGGGAGGGGGTGGGGGTTGGTGGAGGGGAGGGGAGGGGGTGGGGGGTTGGTGGAGGGGAGGGGGAGGGTGGGGGGTTGGTGGAGGGGAGGGGGGGGGGGAGCGGGTGGGTTTATTAGATTTTAGGGATTAGGGTTTAGATTTAGGGTTAGGAGTTAATAATGGCAATATCGTAAATAAAGCTAACGACGACTTAACGTCCGTTAGAAAAAGGGTAGATGGTGCACTGTTTTGAAAACTCAGGGGTATATGGTGAATATCTGAAACATTAAGGGTATATGGTGAATTTCGTGATTTGTCGGGGTATTTGGTGAAAAAACCGTAAACCTTATTTTAGAACTATATTGTACGATAATAGATCCTGTTCCGATCCTCTATGCGTTCCTGACCGATCCTATATCGATCTTGTTGCTGGCAGTTCGATTCTGTACACGGTCTAGATCAGTGATACAAGGAACGCGGGACGGAGCCACGTTTTCCGATCTGGGTCGTTCGTCCCCGATCGCGGAACAAACGCGACCCAGATCGCCGGGGGTCGCGAATCAGTTCGTGCATCCAAGCGAACCCTTTTGGCCGGAGAGATTGAGGGCTAAGTCGAGAATTAGGGCAAAATTTCAAAACCTAGATATGGAGTTTGAGTATAGAAAACCCTAGATCTAGAAATTGGGGATGAATTGTGTGATATCTTATATGGAGACATTGGGGCTTTTGCTCAGCATCTTGAGTCGTGTTTAATGGTATAATTTTCTGGTCGAAATATTATTCGCTGGCCAATCCTCCGGCCACCAGCCACCGTAGAGAAGAGGGGGTAGAGGAAAAAATGTTTATCGAAAAAATAAAAGCAACAATGAAGGCTGAAGCATAGACTTTTCTTTCTTTATTAATTACTCCTGCAGTACAGTACCACGTGAAGACCAGTACTATTACTATACTTTTTTTCTTTTTTTTTTTTGGGTGAGGGAAATGGCACTGCAGTACCACGTGAAGACCAGTACTATACCTTTTTTTTACTGTATTTACAAGTACAGCTGTAGTGCTATCATTCGTTGGCCAATACAGCTGCAGTGAGGAGTATTTAAAAGTACTACAGCTGTACAGTACTTACCTCCCTTTTTACTTTTTTTTTTCTTTTAATTTAAGTCTTTAGTTTAACTTTTAATCTTGTATTTGAATTCTGAAATTTTTAGGATGAAATCAGATAATCAGAAATTAGAAATCAAGATTTCGAATTTTTTTCTTATTGCATTTTAATTTTAGTTTCTAAATTTATTGAAAAAAAATAAGTAAAAAATGACCCAACGTTCCCGATTCACCCAAGGTAGCGTTTCCCGTACCCGTTTCCGTACCACGTTTCGCATCGACTCTCGTTCCTTGTATCATTGGTCTAGATCATTTTGCCATATGTGGATCGTATGATCCTACGATCTGGATCGCGATTCTAACAGAAATGCCTTCAATGCAAAAAAAGTATCCAAAAATAATATGTAGCAAGTACCGTGTCCTTTCCAATTTAGGAAAACATAACATGTATTCAAAAGTTATTTTTATGCAATATTAAATGTCCCACATTAGTTTAGAAAACAAATAACAACCTTAGTTTCTCTATAAAATATCACTATCCTATAATTAAACTTATAAATAACCTACAAACGAAATCGCATTGGATATTTAAAACATAAACCAAAAGGTTATCCAAAATCTTTGGCGAATGCTTAGATATTCTAACGGCTAAAGTATAATCTTAAAAGGAAATCAACGCAATCTAGATGACAGGAAATTCATTTCAAACGAATTTCTATTTGAAATAAACCGAAATCGAAGAATTCGAGTTTTAAATAAACGTAAGTAAAATTGTACTTGATAAAAAAGGTAATCACGTGCTTTGCAAACATAATTAAATAACGTTAATTGAATATAAAAGAAAAAGTCCCACATTGTTTAAGAAAGTGAGTGACCACCTTATTTTATTCATAACAAAGAAATGATACCTCAAATTGTCTCCTTGGTTGGAAGGATATAAAAAAACCAGATGTTCTCTATTGACAAAAAACACAATGACTATTTGTTTAAAATTTCCCACATTGGTTAAGAAACAAATATCAAGTCTATCTCATCTAAAAAAGCGAATGATAGTGTTACTTTATAATATTGTCCCACATTGGTTCAAAAACAGAATATAAACCCTAACATATATAAAATTAAAGCTATTTTATGAATTTGGATCTTATTGATTGGGAAACAAAACACAAATCCTTTGTTCTCTAAAAAGTGAAAAATGACCATTTTATGCATTTATCCCACATTGTTGTAAAACAAAACATTTTCCCCACAAAAGATAAGAAAGGCTATTTTATGAAGTTGTACCACATTTCTGGGGAAAAAAGTGAAGCCTTTGTTATCCATAAAAGAAAAAGAAAAAGAAAAAAATCCCACCCAAAGACAATATGAGCCAAGCTTTTACTTTGAAGACTCTAGCTCACACGAGCCGCAAGCAGAGCTCATGTTGGGGGATCTCAAGGTTGAGCCACGCTCATCTTTTCTTAACACCTATCGGCTTTACATTCGGTTCAATGTGCTTTTTTTCCGATATTATAGTTTATAAGTGATTAAAATTAAACCATGTAGGTGGGTTTTAAGCTATGTTTGGATTTGTCAAGTAATGTTACTTCACAAATTTAGAGTATTTGTAATGAACTCTAATCTAATTGTAAGAAGACATTTACTCAAATAATACCTTAAAAGAAGTTTATAAGTAAAGCAACCCTCCATCACGTCCAGGACTAAACAAAAAAGTACAAACAATTATGTTTACATTGGATGTGGGCTGTGGCACAAACACATATACTAAGAAAAAGTTTGACTATTAACTCTTGTAAACACGAGACATCAATAGCAAACATATGACAAAGTTCATTATTCTTTTTTCCTTTTAGTTCTTCATTCATTTTCGAATCTTTTGTATCTCTCCAAGCTCATGTATAAATTCATCTAAGAGGTAAGAGACTCGGAAAGTACTTGACGTGGACTCTTCATAAAACAAGTCGGTTAAGTTGACGAAAATATGATGTTCTACTTAGATAATTCTCCAAAGCACGATTTATCATCAGGCTAAGTAATTATTAGAGCATAGAATTCTATGGTCCAAACAAGTACTCAACATGTTAGATGCTAACTGAGGATATCGTCATATAGCCAAGACACGTATAAATAACTCAAAAAATTCAACTGCTTCCATCACAAAGTGGGAGCAAAGAGCTTCATCAATCGTGATACCATAGTCTAACAAAAACCACCATGATTTGTTATAAAACTACAAGGTCACTAAACCAGCATTTTACTTAAAATTGGAATTTAAAAAGATTATTGCCAAATCTGCAGCTCATGACTAGGACTGTACGTGCAACATACTCGCTAAAACACATCTATACATACAGACATTAATAAATGTGCTACATTTACCACCTGAAATTTTCAAAAAACAAATATGTTGCGTTGTATTGAATTCTCCAAATTTCCTGATTCAGCGTCTACTAATGGTGCATTCTCTTCACCTTATTTTTCTTGGGATAATCTGAACTTATCCGAACTAAACTTATCTGAATTGAACTTATCGGAACTTATTAAAACTTGTTTTATAAGATGTTAGAGAAACTTATCTGAACTTCTTAGAACTTATTTGAGCAAATTTGAACTAATTAGACTTGACAAAAAATTGTTCTTTCAAGTTGAAAAAAATGTACTCTAAAACGGTTGGAGGCACAATACTTCATAACCATGACCTAAAAGTACTTTCTAAAGATTACAATGGTATCAAGTATTCGTGACAAAAGTAAATGATCAACATTACTACAACTAGAACTTGAACTATTTCTCCAACTACTGAGATTTAAGTCTTCCTTTCAACTGCTATTTTCAATAGGACCAAGACTGCCCATTTCATTTACTTAATCTACACCTGTGTTCAAATCTGAGCATCATTAATTAAACCAGTATCTTTATAGAGCTTTCTTGCCCCTATTCACAAAATACAATTTCAGTTATTGTTTGTCAAGCTTAACGCAGATCACAGAGTTAATTTCAGAAGAAAGGGCTGAAAGTAGGCAAGCAGCAACATGAAAATTCTGCTGTTGCCGGAAAAGACTACATGAAAGCAGAAGTCATTAATAAATTAGCTGCATGAAGTGAACATAAATGCAAGGTGCTTTCATGCCAAAGTGAAGAGCATGAGGAAAAGATGAATAACAAGCTGACTACTAAGCAATGGCACAATGACAGATCCAAAGATTATTATGGAGAGACAGGTAGCTGCCTTGGCTAATATTATGGGTACTTCTTAACAGAACTTAATGTTAATGATCCTGGAATAGTAAGGGCTGGACTATTTTTTACAGTGTAACAGCAGCTGGCCTTATGCAAGAAATTCTCAGCAGATCAGGAAACTCTGAGGTTGATAGATATTTAGCTGACTTGTTCCAGAAAGCATAGTATGAACAACTTTTCTCATTGAATGGAGGATGCTGAGATAGAAAAAAAAATGCATCTCTAACCTCCTAATCCTCAAAACTTATCATTCAATGATAACGACAGATAATAGGCCAATAGCTTGTTGTGGAGTAGCACAGAATAAAGTAATTGCAAAGGCACTGGCTTGAAGACTCAAATATGGTTTTTGGTTCAATTAGTTGGGTTCAGGAAGCTTTTGTCGAAGTAAAACAGATAGGAAATTATACAATTAAGCCACAGATATACGAGAAGCATAATGCTCCACAAAAGTATCTTCCCTTATGTCACATATACAATGGGACCCCAAATCTATAACTCTTTGGAGTAAGCTCTCATTAAAATGGAGATCAGAGATTTTTCTCTCTTTGTTATTTATTTTATGCAAAAGAACTATTTTGCAGATAAAAGCCAAACACACCCAAAAAAACAGGAAGTCCTCACAAAATAACAATAAAGAAGAGAAATTTAAAATCACTAAAAAGCCCATGGTTAGGACAAACAACTGCTCATTATTCATCCTAGACGTCAATTTATTTACTTCTCCATTCCAATTCTTTATCCTAGACTAGAGACAATCCTCAAACCCCATTTTCTCAAATAGGTTATTTGTGGTGTCCATGTTCATCAACCTCCATAAAACCAAGAGAAAGACCACTTAAACGATCCACTAAATTAGCTAACAAAATACTAATTAACAACCTCAAGGAAGTTAATCAACAATGACTAAACTTTCTAGTATGTCCTTAATCTGATTAGAACAAGGACCCACTTTTATAGACTGAACAAGGTCTTCTTATGCATCTTCCTTAAACATTTAAAAAAAATTCCAAACATAAGGATCAATCTTGGAGACATGAAACAACTTAAGCTTCTAAGAGTAGGTAATCCGTAATAATCATGATCATGAGAACACTCGTACTATGAATAATCATCACTTCACCACTCATCAGAACACCTATACCCTTAACCTCAATAGAAGCTTACCTGAACTTGGTGCGAGTCTTCACCTCCAATAGCAAACATCGGTGAATATTTAAATCAACAGATCTGGATTTATTCCACCACTAAGCACTAAAATTAGAGTATAAAACCTTCTATGTGCTGGAGAGACTTGAGCGTGAACTAAGATCTCATGGTCTCCATTATCTAAACCCAGGGATAATATGTGAATTATGTTTATTGTTCACAAAAGGATTCCAATCAGGACAGGTTACTAAAGTTGCACATTCAGCTAAACTCAAGCTCATGTTCTGCAAGAAACAGGTGGAAGACCAGAATCATCGTTTCATTCAAAATGAGGCAATTTGTGAAACCTGAATGCTCACAAGTGTATGCCTCAACATCCCAAGTAAAATTTGGAAGCAGATTATGGATTGGTTCTGCAGTCAAATAAAGGGGATGAAGCCTAAAAATCTAAAAATCTGATTCTGAAGACAGGCTTAGCTGCAGCTATCTAGGTGGTGTGAAATGAGAAAAACAGTTTCACATGCCAAGCTGCCACTAGGAGATAATGTAATGTCTTCTGTAAGGAAGATTATTTAGTACATCGTTTAGAAAGCATAAGGTATAAGAAATAGAAAATTGAAATTTGATTCTTAGCCGGTGTATGGACACACATGCGCTGGAAAGTGGTATTTGAAGCGTTCTTGGTTGTAACTAATTCTAATTTTGGAAATGACATTTTTTAGATTTTCAAAAAATGGAAGTTAAGAAAAATAATGGTTAAGCACTTGCTGTATTAAGAACACAAAATCCAGATGCAACACGGCATATAATCCGAATAGGTTTGAATAAAGAACTTAGACTATTCCTGTACGACTCATGATAGACGAAAACATTAATAAAGATTTTATTCAATGAAGCTGTCATACTTTGGAGCATGATATATTTGCACCATAGAACCTACTCCTATAACAAACATAAATTGAGGCCATCAAGCATAACCTTAGTTACATGGACTCTTTAATTCACCTCAAGTACCCGTGTCAGATCTTTGACACTCGGACGTGTACACGGACACTTGGACACTTCATTTTGGGCCAAAATCATTGAAAATTTTCATAGAATAGCTGAGTCAGACACTTGGACACATACCTGTGTCAGACATGGGTATACAAGTCCAGGTAACATAGAGCATAACCAATCACTAAAATTGTAAGTAAGTTGAAACAGCTTATAAGATTGAGGAGTGAATGTTGCACCAAAGATGAAAGAAGCAAGGGAACCATCAATCAGACAAACAAGACAACAAAACTACCAAATTTAGAGAGTTCAAAAATTGCAACTACCTTTTCTTTCTTAAGCCTCATGTTTTGCTCCTCAAGCTGTGAAACCTTGCTCACCAATTCATTGTGGTAAGCCTGTCCATACATACAGGTAAGATAAATTAAAAGTCTCACAAAACGGGCAGGGTGGGACTAATTTACTTCCAAACAAAAAATAAAACAAAACAGATTAACCTGTTTCCTGGCACGAGAACGAGCAGCAGATTCCCTATTTTTAATTTTCCTCTTAAGCCTCTTCTCAGTGCCCCTATCAACTGTACCTGTGAAGTCCCTTCTCCGGCCTGAATTGGGCTTATCACATAGTGCACCAATCGAAGGGGCCGGAGATAAACCCATTTGCTGCGAGAAACATTGTGAGGTAGCAGCAATATCCAAAGGCATTACAGGATCTAAAGAACACTCATCCATGGCTCCTGCTTTTGCTAAAAAATCCTCTAAAGTCATTTCACCCATGGAAGGCTCTCTCTTCACTCCCTGACTACTAGTAATTTTCCCCCCTTGTTGTATCTCTCTCCACACCTCATCAACCATCTTCTCACTAACCGTCCTCGACAAACGTAGGCTTCCCTGACTTTGTAACGACTTCGCTGAACAACCATTATTGCTTCCTTCCACACCAGTGGACTGATTGGTTTCAGCAGTCCAATCATTTTTAATAAACTCATCAATATTCATGCTTCCTGTTCTCTCACCTAAGATACCCAAATGGGAATGAACCACATTTAGCTTATACCAAGAATTTCCTAATCTACACTGTTGTGTTTGCACTTCAGATAATTGGGTAACCCCTCTAACACCTATACCCAGTGTCCCCATTCACTTACCCCCTCAAATTTCTCATGATATAGACCAAAATTCCCCAAATTCATAAAAACAGTTACATGTAGAAGACAAAAGTTTAGTTTGAAATCTCTGATTGTAGCTCTCCAAAACTCCCCAGTTCATCTGCAACATACAAATGTCAAATAAAAAATAATAAAAAATATTAAAAGAAAACCCTAATTATCCATCAGAAACTGAAACTTCATTGTATAAAAGCATATTATGCTAACAACAGAAAGTAAAACAGAACATGAAATTCCCTAAATCTCTAAATATGCGGGTGGAAATCAGAAATGGAAAATTTAAAGATGGGTGAAGCCAATTATGCAAAATTATGCATGAAACAGTTATGCAGCTAACTGACAGTATGCTATGAATGATTAATAATAGAATTTACAAGCACATATTCACTAAAAACAAAACCAATATTCTTCCAGAAAACAAAATACAAGAGAAACAAGGAAATTGTTCACTAAAAAGGGGTTCTTTTTTCAGGGATATTATCAACAAATTCAATTAAAAAAATTGAGAGTAAGCAGAGGATCGGACCATTAAAACCCAGATATACATAATATATAAAATGATGATATCCTAAAAAAAGAGAGGAGATTTTTGTTTACCTAATATGGAAACAAAAGAGTAACAATGTTCTGGGAGGACATTTGTTGGGTCTATTTTCCAACGGATGAATTCCACGTAGTATGGAGAATATATATAAAAAAAAAAAAAAAAAAAAAGAGGGACTCAATCGTGGCCAATTTTGGTGGAAGAGAGATGGGTGTGATGGTTGGAATAAACCTCAACAACCTCGTCTTCGTTCTTTGTAGTGTTTCAATGATCACGCTTCGGGCAGATTCGGCAACTTCTATTCTACTCCCTCCGGTCTTTATTAGTTTACCCCTCTTGACTTCTGACACTATTTACATATATGACTTTGACTATCTCTTGTGATTTGTCTTGGGAAAAATATAGTCACGTTGAGGCACTGTTAGATTTATCTCAATGTAGTAGTATCCAAATATCAACTTTTTGTAATTTTTGCTTATTGATAATTAGAGATATTAAGGTTCAAATTAGTGTATCGCCAAATGTGTCCCATAGAAAGGGGTAAACTAATAAAGACCGGAGGGAGTATTTTCTAGTGTGAAAACTAGGGGTGTAAGTGGATTGGACTGGATTGAACTTTGCCAAATCCAAATCCAGTCCAAAGTTTTTTGGACTCGAGAAATTGAGTCCAAGTCCGATCCAAATATTTTTTGAGTCCAGTCCAATCCAGTCCGATAATTTTTTCTTGAGTCCGAATCCAGTCCAGTCCAGTCCGATTATTATATTATTTCTTTTCCTCGATTTAGATTCAATGATTCACAAAGTTTTCTCATTGAATTTAAAAAATTAAGCTCATTATATCCATTCCATAAAATAAGTCATATACATCTTTTATATTATATATATAAATATTAAATATATATTCATTATGTATATAAATATTAAATATATGTTATATATAAAAAATATTTTTGGATTGGACTAGACTTATTGGACTCCAAAGGGGTGAGTCCAAATCCAGTCCGAAAATATTTGGACTCCGAAATTTGAGTCCGAGTCCAGTGCAAAAAAATTTCAGTCTAGTCCAGTCCGACAAATTTGGACTGGATTGGATTGGACTCTGGACTGTTCGCAGTCCGCTTACACCCTTAGTGAAAACACTACTTTTTTTCAACTAGTTTTGAAGCCCGTGCGTTGCACGGATTATTGTTTATTTTATTTTTTTGCAAATTTTTATTAACATTGATGATTTTTTGTTGTTGTGAAATGAGATTTTCAACACCATTGTATTATTTATATACTTCTTCCATTCTTTTTTTTAATCGTAACAATTACCACTTTTGGTAGTTTCAGTTATTGGAACCATTCCACTTTTGGTAAAAAAAAAACAACTATAGTTGACAATATCGTCTTTACTTTATGTTAATAAAACCATCATTAATTACTCAAATTGCCTCATAAAGTTGCGTTTACTTTATTAAGCATTTACCTATCCCCTACTCTAGTTAAACCCTCTATCCTAAACTAGCTATTTTCTTTTATTTCCTTAAAAACCATGCCCAAACTTATTGTTGAAGTAGAAAAAGACAGAGAAAGTATTTGTCAATATACTTTAATTTCTAGATTTGTTATTGTGATATATGAATTTATATTTTTAATATCCAATTGAATATTGTAACTAAGTATATTATTAAATAGTATCCCAATAATTGGTATGACTAAAAATAGCTAATATAGTTTTAACATGAAAAATACCTGAACGATTTTTTAAGAAAGTAGAAGGTAATAATTTAATAGATGCAGACAGAAAGAATAAAGAAAAAATATGAGTGTCAGCCATAACTTCAACTTTCAATATAGCACATAAACACTAACGCATATAGAATTGAAGATGAAAAAGCCAAAAAGAAGATCATAATGATGGTATCATGAATAAAATAAATTAAATATAAAACTAACCTCCATTAATAATCGAAAATATTATTTAAGAGAAAAAAAATATCTTCGTCAATCATGACCATATCAAGACTTATCAAACTTACCCCTTTTTTATGATCTGCGACATCAAATAGTCTAGAAACTCGAACCTTGATTTCCCAATTAGTTTTAGTAGAATTAAGTTTATTGAGAAAAGAATAAGATCTGACATATAGATACATGAAAAAGAAAAAGAATAAATAATTATGTATACAATAAATATTCTAGGAATAAAATAATTAGTCAATTGCATAATACCTCTGCTATGTCGTTGACAAACTTTCATTTGATTCTTCATGTAATGCCATCATGGTATGCTCAAAACTACAGATATGTATTTTTTTTATCTTTATATAACTCAATTTTTAAAACTTTTATTTTGAAAGACATAATTGCTATTGTCACATATAATACGCTATTTTAATAGTTATTTTTATATGTATTTAAAATAAAGAATAAATAATATGTTATTGTTCATCTAAATAAATATATTTTCATAAGTTGTAAAACTATATTGTATATGGAAACATATTTTGAGCACTCTCCGATGGTAAGAAATTTATAATATTGCGAATTATGTAGCAAAAGTTATACTCAATTTACATAGTTGAATAATTTAGGTTGTTTAATTAAAATCAGAGTGTAATATTCACTTATTAAAAACACCTTATATGTATTTACATCTATGTTAAACACTATTTTGAAAAAAAAATTTAAAAATAATGACATGTCATGTTTAGGTGGAGCTCTCTATAATATTCTAAGGTTATTTTTTAAAATCATACTCTAATTTTTTCATTAACCAAAACTCTAATATATATGTAACTTTATCGATATAGATTTTAATTTTTGTTGTAACAACAAAGTTTCCATAATAAAATTGATTGCAATACTAAATTGCTTTCGTTCAGTTGAGTAAGGCCGGTGTTTAGGTCGTCTAAAGTTCTAAAAGAACTCTACAATAATGTAGAGTTCGAGCAATATCAACCATTGAATAAAAAATCAATGGCTCATATATATTATCTTTCCAAAACCCCCTCTATTTTTTCTCATCAAAATCCACCCCTTATTTCCCCCCTCCCACCAATATGAGCCTTTGATTTTAAAATGTATGGTTCATATACAACTCTAAAACCGTGTCCCCATCATTTATTTGCTTTTTTAAATTAGTTTTTTGCTTTGATTATTCAATCCAATGGTTACATTTAATGCTCTTTCACCAATTATTCTCCATTCTTTCCCCTAAATTCATCTTTCCCATACAATATTTATTTAAATAAACAAAAAATCTTTATTTTCCCTCTTAGATTTAATTCCCGTAAAACAATAGAATCAGAAACTATATTTTGGGACGGAGGGAGTATTATATTTATCTAAAAGAAAGACTAAATAATGCCTTACCATTCATCTAGTTAAATAATACTTCCTCCGCTCTGTTTTAAATGAAACATTGGGTGAAATGACACTATTCATTTGATCAAATTTGACTCGAATTTATCGCCATTATATAAAGAAAAACATAGTCAAGTGGGATCTTGTTAGATTCGTCTCGATGCATACTATCAAATTATAACTTTTTTATATTTTTTACGTGTGCACAACTAAAGATATTAATGATTAAAGAAGCATGTTGGGTTGCGTGAAAAAGCATTCGTTTCATTTAAAACAGAACGGAGGAAGTACAATAATTTAGGTTGTTTATTCAAAACGAAACTCTAATTTCTCGTTATGCAAAACTCCTTTTATGTATTTAAAAATGTGTAGAGCTCTATTTTTTAAGATATTTAAAATAAAAATTAATGACATGGCAATCCTACGTGGCGCTCTCTATTTCATAAGTTGTAGAACTATATTGTAAATGGATCTTATTTTGGAGCATATTTCGAGCACTATCCAATGGACATGGCAATCCTACGTGACGCAATCTATTTCATAAGTTATAGAACTATATTGTAAATGGATCTTATTTCGGAGCATATTTCGAGCACTATCCAATGGAACAAAAATTATAATATTATGAATTACGTAGCAAAAGTTATATGGGCGGGCGCGGATGTGTCGTTGTTTCACCGCACCCGGTCCAAAGATAAAATTTCTCCTACTCTCTTCTACACTAAGGTAGTATAGTGGAAGTAGGGGTCGTATCCACAGGGAAACAGGGACGAGTTTATATTCAGCGTGATTCGAAATCTCGATTAAGCTAAGGGCCGAGAAACCTAATAATAATTACAAAAGGGGGGTTTCAAGTTGATAATAAACAAACTAAAACTAACTAGCATATAAACAAATTGAGAAATCAATATGGAAAGATCTTGAATCCGATTAACATCCACTTCAATTCATTATCGATCCTTGAACCTCCACTCTAATTATTTCCATAATTATCTATTGTTGAGAATTAATCTCGCGTTCTCCTTATTCTTAGTTGAATAGCACGATCAGCGTGACTATAAAACCCTAACTAAAGGATAACCTAGTCCGATCTGCGTCTAAGTTCAATCCAATAGCAGCAATAAACACAGAGAACCAATAGACCTGGTAATGTCATACACGCGATAAACATTCAACAGTTGATTCAATTTCCCTAAGAAATAACCAAGAAGATCTGCATCTGAGTTACTCCCTAGTTTGCTACCAAATGATAAAAGAATAAAACAATCCGATTCTATTCTTAAATCTAGCATTAGATTAACTACACAATCAAACTAGTAACGTTCCTAGCATAATTATGCAACAATCATAAATCACAAGCATAGAAATTGAACCATAATCAAGGAAAAGAGAAAGAGAGGAAAGATCTCACAATAACGGTTGAAGCTTCATGTTAATTGATCCAAGAACAGTTCAAGCTACAATCCGATAGCAAAAACCAAATCCAAAGTTGAAATCCCTAAAAACTAAACTAAGAAATGAAAACTAAAACTAGGAAATGAAGAACAAAAACTAAGAAATGAAGAACAAAGAGAAATGAAGAAGGAAAGATGAAAAGAGAATCATGAAGAAGGAAGGATGAGGAGAGGAGTATCCTCTCTCTCCCCTCAAGCTTGCCACTCCAAGGTCTACATTTCAGCTCTCCTCTTCGTCCTCCTCTCCGTCTCCCCTCAAAAGTTAGGTTTTAGGAGCTTTAAAACCCCGCACAAAATCGTGGCCCCAAGCCGACTTAACAGTCGCGAGTCGCGCCACTGATCGCGAGTCGCGAAGATCGCACTGCCAAACCGCACAAAATGGTCGGGCAAAAGCCGGTCGCGAGTCGCGAAGAACATCGCGAGGTGCGACAGCGGGGGTCGCGAGTCGCGACATCCTCGCGAGTCGCGAGCGGCTCTTCGGGCGGCCGCTTGCTGCGATGAGCGCCGGGCCGTACGGCCGCTTGTCTTTGCCGAGCTGCTTGGGCTTGCGATGTTGCTTGGATGGGCGATGCTGCTTTGGGAAGCTTTGCTTGGTTGGGTGATGACGCCGGGCTCGCTTAGGCTTGCGGTGGAGTTTGGTTGTGTGTTGCTTGGCTTGGGCTTGTGGTGGAGTTTGGCTTGCGATGCTCGGCTCACATGCATTTCACCTTGAAAGCTCGGAATGCATGACATTAACACAACTTATCTCGCAAAACTCCGAACTTCCGCTAAGGGTTAAATAAAACACGAATGTTAACAATTACAATCAAACCCTTAGCAAAGTGCACCCAAAATAACGTATATACAACGTATAACTTGGGTGTATCAAATACCCCCACACTTGAACTTTACTCGACCTCGAGTAAACTCAAAATGAGGATCACCAAATAAATCTTCACCCAAATTATCAACACCAACCTCTCTCTCCACCAACTACATCATCATCACATCTTAACGAAATACACTCAAAACCTAAACGTAAGGGACGATGATTCCCCCACACTTAGATTCAAGCTACTATCATAAATACGAACGCGACAACAATAATCACCAAACGACAACCAAAATGTGAGCTCAAATCTCGAAGGATCTCAAAGGAATTGAACTCACTCCAACGCCACAATCAAAATGACAACTCGCCTAAAACCTCAAAAGATAAACAACTACTACTACTACGACCAACCTAGATAAGCAAGCCATGGAACAAAGACAAAAAGGGATAAATTCCATGCTTACTCCCAAAAACAATCAACCAAAAGAAAGTGAAAGCCAAAATAAATAGATCTTCACAAAACAAAGGATGAATTCACTAACCCAACCCGAAGACGCTTTCCACCTTATGACACCAACTCCGGCAAATGAGTTTTCAAAATTCAAAATTCTCTCTTTCATCTCTCATTTTGCCTAGGAGCCCTTTCGGGTTTTCATCCTAGCTTCACACATTTCTTTTTGGTTGCACCTCACCATCTTACCCGCTCAATATAAGCCACTTTTTTGCATAGGTTGCCCTTTCGGGTTTTCAACCTATCCGGGCCCCCAATTTTGCCCGAGTCGCCCGCCCTTGCGGGTTTTCAACTCAGCGGGATTCATTTCATCAAATTTTTTTTTTTTATATTTTTTCATTTTCATTTTTTTTTCATTTTTTTTTTTTCAAATTGAAATAAATACAACATAAATACAACATAGATACATGAGAATGAGAATACCCTCCCCCCTACTTAAACTACACATTGTCCTCAATGTGTCGACAATTAAAAGGAAAAGTATACTGAAAATAGGGGGGAAATTTGAAAATCGGGTAAATCGAAGATCGAATGCTCAAAACTCATGAAGAGCAATCCGTCAAACTCAAACTTCTTAACAACACCAACTCAAATCTCCTAACTCAACTCACAACCCGCTCCCTCAAATCACTCAAACAAATGGCAAATTCAAAAGTCTTAAATTTTTGAGATTGACACTTAGCTCAAGAGATCGAAAAGATACAACAATCTCACTCCTCTAATGTTACCAACTCCTAGCTATTGAACTCCTCCCAACGGGTTTTCTTTTGTGGACTTGGGCTCAAAGTAGATTAAGATTGGTTGTGGTTCTTTTGAGTGGGTGGTGAGTGGGTGGAAGAAAATTTATTGTGGTGGTGGAAATTTGATAAGAAATAAAGGAAAAGAAAGAAAATAAGAAGGGTCGCGGGTTGCCTCCCGAGAAGCGCTGTTGTTTAAAGTCGTTAGCTCGACTTAGTACCTTAAGCTCAATCATTGTGATTGTGCTCCATGTGTGACAATGGTAGTTCCATGTCAATCTCCACTTCAAGTACCTGCAAAATTGATTGAGAGAAACTCTTGCAATGCATTGTTAGTGCCTAGCTTACTACATCATGGTTGAGCATATAACATCAGATTATATCCAAAACCTAGCATTAAGTCAACAACAAACATCAACTAGTAGTACTCCTAGCTAATCCAAGTCATGACCATTAATATCAATATTTAAAGCTAGACAATAACCAAGCAATAAACCGTCAAAAGCTTCAATCAACCATTCCCAAGAGAGTGGCCAACCAAAAACAAAGAGCACAAGCAATAACATCCAAAAATCACGCTAAATACAAACAAGTAACACCGTTTCCCCGGCAACGGCGCCAAAATTTGGGCGGGCGCGGATGTGTCGTTGTTTCACCGCACCCGGTCCAAAGATAAAATTTCTCCTACTCTCTTCTACACTAAGGTAGTATAGTGGAAGTAGGGGTCGTATCCACAGGGAAACAGGGACGAGTTTATATTCAGCGTGATTCGAAATCTCGATTAAGCTAAGGGCCGAGAAACCTAATAATAATTACAAAAGGGGGGTTTCAAGTTGATAATAAACAAACTAAAACTAACTAGCATATAAACAAATTGAGAAATCAATATGGAAAGATCTTGAATCCGATTAACATCCACTTCAATTCATTATCGATCCTTGAACCTCCACTCTAATTATTTCCATAATTATCTATTGTTGAGAATTAATCTCGCGTTCTCCTTATTCTTAGTTGAATAGCACGATCAGCGTGACTATAAAACCCTAACTAAAGGATAACCTAGTCCGATCTGCGTCTAAGTTCAATCCAATAGCAACAATAAACACAGAGAACCAATAGACCTGGTAATGTCATACACGCGATAAACATTCAACAGTTGATTCAATTTCCCTAAGAAATAACCAAGAAGATCTGCATCTGAGTTACTCCCTAGTTTGCTACCAAATGATAAAAGAATAAAACAATCCGATTCTATTCTTAAATCTAGCATTAGATTAACTACACAATCAAACTAGTAACGTTCCTAGCATAATTATGCAACAATCATAAATCACAAGCATATAAATTGAACCATAATCAAGGAAAAGAGAAAGAGAGGAAAGATCTCACAATAACGGTTGAAGCTTCATGTTAATTGATCCAAGAACAGTTCAAGCTACAATCCGATAGCAAAAACCAAATCCAAAGTTGAAATCCCTAAAAACTAAACTAAGAAATGAAAACTAAAACTAGGAAATGAAGAACAAAAACTAAGAAATGAAGAACAAAGAGAAATGAAGAAGGAAAGATGAAAAGAGAATCATGAAGAAGGAAGGATGAGGAGAGGAGTATCCTCTCTCTCCCCTCAAGCTTGCCACTCCAAGGTCTACATTTCAGCTCTCCTCTTCGTCCTCCTCTCCGTCTCCCCTCAAAAGTTAGGTTTTAGGAGCTTTAAAACCCCGCACAAAATCGTGGCCCCAAGCCGACTTAACAGTCGCGAGTCGCGCCACTGATCGCGAGTCGCGAAGATCGCACTGCCAAACCGCACAAAATGGCTGGGCAAAGCTGGTCGCGAGTCGCGAAGAACATCGCGAGGTGCGACAAGCAGGGGTCGCGAGTCGCGACATCCCTCGCGAGTCGCGAGCGGCTTGCTGGGCAGGCTGCTTGCTGCGATGAGCGCTGGGCTGTGCGAAAGGCCGCCTGTCTTCGCGAGCCGCCTTGGGCTTGCGATGTTGCTTGGATGGGCGATGCTGCTGGGAAGCTTTGCTTGGTTGGTGATGACGCTGGGCTCGCTTAGGCTTGCGGTGGAGTTTGGTTGTGTGTTGCTTGGCTTGGGCTTGTGGTGGAGTTTGGCTTGCGATGCTCGGCTCACATGCATTTCACCTTGAAAGCTCGGAATGCATGACATTAACACAACTTATCTCGCAAAACTCCGAACTTCCGCTAAGGGTTAAATAAAACACGAATGTTAACAATTACAATCAAACCCTTAGCAAAGTGCACCCAAAATAACGTATATACAACGTATAACTTGGGTGTATCATTATACACAATTTACATAATATAATAATTTAGGTTGTTCATTCAAAACCAAACTCTAATTTTAGCTTATTTAGAACTCCTTATGTGTATTTAAATCTACGTAGAACTTTATTCTTTTAAAAGATAAAAATAAAATTTGATGACATGTCAATCCTATGTGGCGCGCTCTATGGCATTGTGGTCATTGTGGGAGCCCAACGGTTGAAGCTCCCACGACTTTCATCAACCCCAATTTGGAAAGTTTGTGTAAATATTTGCTTTTGGGTATAAATCCTCAGTTTCCAGTCTTTGGAAGTTTCCTTATGGGTTGGGATTCCCCTTCTTACTCCCCAACTCATGAGGGCTACCCTGCTTGGGCTAGTTAATTACCGAATAAAAAAAAAAAGATAATCTGGTTGGGATTCCCTTTCTAAATATTTTTTTGCTTTAGTCCCAAATCAAAAAAGCCTGCCAAATGGGCTATTTAAGTGTTGGACACCTTAGGTACATAGGCCCACCTATATGTTCTCACGTCTTTCTGCCAGCTGTATTGGTGATGATCAGCATTTGCATTTACTAACATCATATGCACGCTATGCGTGTGAAGTCGTTATCAATGTTAAATTTCTTATATAATTATATCTAGTAATAATTAGTTCGAAAAATTATTTACAAAGTTAAATTAGAGAAAAACATACTCATAAGAGAATTGAGGTTTAACAATGATTACCCATATTTGATAACATGATGAATCACATGAACATCAAAGCATAATGAAAAAGTAAGGATTACCTTTGGAGCGACAATAATGTTTTGCTTTGCAGATGGATAAGAGAATATAACGGAGAGGAGAAGATGAAGAACTCTGAATAATTTGGAGCGTTCTACTGTAACTTGTTTTTTGAAGTTAGAGAGAAATTAGGAATTTTTATTTTTATCAAAGAATTTTGATGTTAATTTTTTTGATTTGGGAAGTTACTGACTTCCTTTTGAATTGTGCGCTTTCTTTTAGTGTTTTTTTTTTATATTTTTTTTGTTAAATAAAATAGTTAGTGACCCTTTTTGTTTTTTTCAATTTTTTTATTTTTTTTGCTTTGGTAGTTATTCGCTGCATTCATATTTTCTTTTTTTTATGTTTCCTTTTTTTGTTTGAATATTGCAGTTACTTATCCCCTATTTTTTTTTTCTTTTTTCCTTTTTTTTGGTGTCCCCCATGTGTTGCCATATATAATATAAATTTCACTAATTCGAAGTCAACTACTTCTGCTGCTACCCCGTATATATGCAAGCATTTGAATGGCATATGCACACTTCTATTGGGGCGATAGACCTAACCGTCAAGCACAATCCTTATTCTTGTGAACCAATCATCCTTTGCAACCACACTTTCCATCATCCGAAGGAAGACATATCCGAAACCTTAGGGCTATGCTCTTCTCTTAGGGCTGCAATGTACTTCACTCTCATCATTTTCTTGTGCAATTATAGTTGGAAGAGTTGGTTGAACGACATTGATCAAGAAATTATCTATTTCTTGATCACTTCTCGCTCAAGATGACCTTCTTTCCTCCTTAGAACCAGAGGAACTTGACACTAATGGAATAAAGTCCAACCGCTGCGGTCAAAACCGGGCTTGCCGCTGCGGTTTTGGCCCGCAACGGTTGGACCAGCAGCAATTTTCATAAAAAAACTGCTGCGGTTGTGAACCGCAGCGGCAAAAGCACAAACCGCTGCGGTTCCAAGGCAAAACCGCGGCGGTTAATAGAAAACCGCTGCGGTTTTCCTTGAAACCGCAGCCGGTTTGTTCTTTGCCGCCAACCTCTTTGTATGCATTGGAACATTAACGATGCGGTTCTCTTAGTAAACCGCATCGATTAATGTAATATATATATATATATATATATATATATATATATATATATATATATATATATAATATTTTATTATATCTAACCTGCTATAGTTGACACAAATCCCACAAGCGCGTCGTATACAAGTCAAATTAATATATATATAAATATAAAATTTGGAGAATGTACTACAAATGAAGTTGTACTAAGTACTAAAATCCAAAATAAACATCAATTATATTATTGTACCTAAATAACTAGCAAGTGGAACAATAAGAACAAATAAACTCAAAGTCGCGGCATCATCTTCACATGCAAACTTCGGTAAGGTAGTGTGCTAGCAAATCCCGAACCTCGTTTATCTCGGTTGTGGTGAAAGAACTCTCTCTTTGGTTGAATACCTTAAACATAAGGAAACACACATAATATCAGTTTTAGTTTGAGTAAGACCTTAGATAATTCTAAAGAGATTAAAGAAATCGAGCTTCAAAAGCCAAAATCGGTTAAAAATGACAATCATTTACCCAAAATGGGTTTCAAAGCATATAAGTGGAGTTTAATTGACTCTTATAGTTATATATGTACCTATTGGAACTATTTATGACCTAACATGTGGCTAAATGCGGGAAACTAAGTGAAATGAGCTTCGAAGACCAAAATCGACCCGAAACGGCCTTCATTTACCCAAAATGGGTTTCAAAGCATATGAGTGAACTTTAATTGACTCTTATAGTTACATATGTACCTATTGGAACTATATATGACCTAACATGTGGCTAAATGCGGGAAACTAAGTGAAATGAGCTTCGAAGGCCAAAATCGGCCCGAAACGACCTTCATTTACCCAAAATGGGTTTCAAAGCATATGAGTGAACTTTAATTGACTCTTATAGTTATATATGTACCTATTGGAACTATATATGACTTAACATGCGGCTAAAGGCGGAAAGAAAACAAAACTAAGTGAATTGAGCTTTAAAGGCTAAAATCGGCCCTAAATGACATACATTTACCTAAAATGGGTTTCAAAGCATATGAGTGAACTTTAATTGACTCTTATAGTTATATATGTACCTATTGGAACTATATATGACTTAACATGCGGCTAAAGGCGGAAAGAAAATAAAACTAAGTGAATTGAGCTTTAAAGGCTAAAATCGGCCCTAAATGACATACATTTACCCAAAATGGGTTTCAACGCATATGAGTGGATTTTGATTGATTCTAATAGTTATGTATGTACTTGTTAGAAGTGTAGATGACCTAACATGTTGTTAAATGCGGGAAACTAAAGAAATTGAGCTTAAGAGGCCAAAATCGACTTTAAATTAATATTAGTTTTATATGTATATATATATATATATATATATATATATATATATATATACCTTCTCAATATCCCCGACTTCCTTGCAACTTGAGGCTATATCGAACATGAACCTCAAAATATAGTAGCCACACTCGGTTCCCCCGGTTGCTGAGCACACTAATCATAGAATTACATAAAAAAATCATGTAATTAACATACATGGTTGTTTTTTGCTAAAAGAAAGAAGTACGTAGCTTAACTAATATGTATTACCTTCATTGCTTTCCATTCAGGTATTTTTCCCGTGCTCTTAAATTTCTTCAAAGAACTGTAGTTAAGTTAATTTCATGTGAGAAGTGGCCAAAGAATGAAATTAGTAAAAAGTGTAATGCTTATTAGCATTTAAAATAACAAATATACCTATTTATGCATGATTTGAGGAATAAGTGTCGTGGTGGATCTTGAGCTACAGAATCAAAATGATATACTGTGTTGTTTGAAGGACAAATCACAACGAGCGACCAATGGAGACTAAAATGCCAAAAAAGTAAGGAAGCAATCATGTGAGTACTTCTATTGTATATATAATGATAATTAAAGTGGTAAAAATAGATACAAGGTTAAGAACTATACTCTTCAAAACAAGGGGCAAGTATGAACTTATGTTGTGCACGTAGAGATGTTTTGATACATAGCCAAATATACTCCTTCACCTCATTTGTGTTTTGCAAACAATTGTCGGCACGGGTGAAATTTGGACATAACCACCCAAATTGCTCTTGTATGCTCTTGCGTCCACAACGATCATCTTGGAGTAATCTTTAAAGCACAACCAACTTCGTAACATAAATATATTATTGTATATTGCAAAGTACATCTCTCCGCAAATATATTATAAATATATTACTTCAAAAGTACAAATGTTTTACCTCATGAAGACTTGAATCAAGGAAACATTCAACATCTCTCCGCAAAGAAACTCTTTCAAATCACCCTTAGACACCCATGTCGATGTATCCTCAAAGTAGTTGAATTACGTGGTACCCAAATTCACCTCGAGAGGTGCATCATCCGACATATCACGCGCATTTGCATGTAGCCATATGCATGCCTTAGTGAGACACTCGATCTTTGGTTTCTCGATCCAAGTATATGTAGTTGGTTTTTCTTGGTGACTTGAATCTTGCATTCCTTTACCCAAAATGGCCTTCTTTGTCCCGCTTGAACCCTTCTTCTCTGAACCCTTCTTCGCCTTCTCTAGAGGAGGTGAGTCCGCCTTGCTTTCCTTGGGCTTGTTTATTCTCTCCAAAACCTAATAATTCAACGGTAAAAACATTCAACTTAGTTAGTAGGTAGGTATGAAACAAATCATTATGAATATGGATTTAAGTTGCTTCAATTTACCTCGTCTGAAAACCTCACCCATGCCGATGGCCACAACACATAACCACCACGAGCGTCGGTCAAGACATTTATATCAATTGACGGTTTAGGCAGCGAAAGAGCAAATTCTTCGTAACCAGGAGTAATGGTGACTACACTAACCGCCAAGTGCTCATTGTCCACAGGCTCATGATGGACTATTGCTCGTTCACTTCGTGGTTGTGCATTTCCTACAGCCACCACAATCAAACCCAAATCTTTTACATCTAGTAAAAGCTGGCAAGACGTTTCTTCCTTCAAAAAATAATTGAAATTGAGGTTACGAACATGCAATTACAGAATATAACATGTTACTTAGTTTTAAAAATTATAAGGATAATAGTTACCTCTAACTCAAGTATAGATGGTGGGGATTTTTGTGTGTTAGGATGGCTAGCTTTGTCCTCCAAAAGACGATCCAGTTTAGGTTGATGTATCGCCGGTAAACCAAACTGTGAGAGGACCGCGTTGAAACTCTCCGTGAGTTTCTCCGTGACTTTCTCCGTCACTTTCTCCGTGACTTTCTCCGTAATTTCCTCCGTAAGCTTCTCCCGAATAGCTTGTGTCATAGCTTCCATATCATGTGGTTGAGAGCGTGATTTTGTACCCACGGAATAATCTTTAGAATACGCTTTTGTCACACCTAGACGAATACCACCTAAACCCCTCAAACGTCCACTGTGGTCCTTTCCCAAAGTCTCATAAAGGGCATCTTTGTTGCCTTGGGGAGTGAACTCGCCGCTAACCTCTTTTTGCTTGAGCCCCATCTATAGAGAAATTAACAACGGTAAGTTAAAAAAAAAATTCAACATCATAAGCGGCAGCGGCGGGGGGTGGGGCAGCACTGTGCGGGGCGGAGCAGGGGTGGGGGGAGTGTGCGGGGGCGGTGTGCGGGGGAAGCGGGGGTGGGGGCGGTGTGCGGCGTGCGGCGTGCGGGCGGTGTGCTGGGGGCGTGTGCGGGGGAGTGGGGGATGTGTGCGGGGAGTGGGGGGCGGTGTGCGAGGTGGGGCGGTGTGCGGGAGTGGGGGCGGTGTGCGGGGAGTGTGCGGTGGGGTGGGAGTGTGCGGGGGTGGGGCGGTGTGCGGGGAGTGTGCGGTGGGGTGGGAGTGTGCGGGGGCGGTGTGCGGTGGGTGGGGGGATTGTTAGGGGTGTGGGCGGTGTGGGGGGGAGTGTGCAAGGCGTGGGGGGAGTGTGCGGGGGTGGGGGGGATTGTTAGGGGTGTGGGCGGTGTGCGGGGGTGGAGGGGAGTGTGCAGGGGGGTGGGGGATTGGTAGTGCATGTACTTACAACGGCATTGGCTATCTTCAAGGTTCCCGGATCTGAAATGGTCATTTGATTGTTGATATCACGCCTATGCAAGGAGCACCACCAATCAGCGACACGATCAACTTTGACAGACGGCGCGGCCTTAGAGCTAGAAGACGACGTTGTGGTTGTATCGGTAGAAGGGTAAAATTTCTCGTCAATCCACAACTTTCTCGCGCTCGCATAAGTATGGGAACCCATATGATGGTAGTGCTTCCTCTGTCTTGCACTGAGTGAATGTTTCTCACGCTTAGCTAATAAATTCACATGGGCAATTAGAAAACACATGTAATTGTATTGAAAGTGAACATGCAAAATCGAATATATATAGTTTAAAGTGCAATACTTACCACCATCTCCGGCGTAGTATTTTGGGCAACAAATGCCTCCTAACCTTCTGGTTTTATATGTCCCCAAATCTGATGAGGCAAAGAATCCGGTTGAAATGTATCTTCCTCTCCCCCTTCCTTTTCTGTTTCTTTTTCGGCCTCCTTGTCCGTCTCACCCTCATTTTGCTTTGATTTTTGAATTTTCCTGCTCTTTATAGTCCTCTTTCTCCGTTTCGTGATCCACCCACTCACTAGTTTGCTTTTGAAAGCTCTAAATCTTTCGGCCACCGCGGATAGAAACGCCGCCTTTTTTTCCTCATTATGAGTAATATGGAACGTATTCTATAAAAACAAGAAACAAACAAAAAGTTACCCAAAATGTGTTTCAAAGCATATAAGTGGAGTTTAATTGACTCTTATAGTTATATATGTACCTATTGGGACTATATATGACCTAACATGCGGCTAAATGCAAAAAACTAAGTGAATTGGAGTGTAAAGGTCAAAATCGGCCCGAAATGGCCTTCATTTACCCAAAATGTGTTTCAAAGCATATAAGTGGAGTTTAATTGACTCTTATAGTTATATACGTACCTATTGGGACTATATATGACCTAACATGCGGCTAAATGTAAAAAACTAAGTGAATTGGAGTGTAAAGGCCAAAATCGACCCGAAATGGCCTTCATTTACCCAAAATGTGTTTCAAAGCATATAAGTGGAGTTTAATTGACTCTTATAGTTATATATGTACCTATTGGGACTATATATGACCTAACATGCGGCTAAATGCAAAAAACTAAGTGAATTGGAGTGTAAAGGCCAAAATCGGCCCGAAATGGCCTTCATTTACCCAAAATGTGTTTCAAAGCATATAAGTGGAGTTTAATTGACACTTATAGTTATATATGTACCTATTGGAACTATATATGACCTAACATGCCCCTAAATGCCGGAAATAAAAGTAATTCACTTAAAAAATAAACTTACACAAGTGTCTTCCCATAATGATTTCTTCATTGCATCGGGCACATCTTTCCACCCCACCAAAATGCTCAGTTTGCGCACACATAACCCTAAATGCTGCCCATACTTTTTACACCATTGACCACAAGGTTGACCCATATCATCATACTCGAGGGTCATAGGGGTGTTATAATTCAATCCCTTGGTCACACCCCTTCCTTTCCGCTTCTTTGTTACAACTTTACTTGGAGTTTTTGTACTAAGAACCTCTTTCCCCGCATTTTTGTGTGGCACAATGACGGATGAAATACAAGGATAATCTTCCCTAGCATTGTTGTAAATGGGGGGAGCCTTATCGGCTAGCTCCTCATTTATTTCAGCCAAGTGAAGTTCCCTTTCACGCAAGCGCTTCTCCTCATCATGCGCTATGTCTTCCGGGTCACCTTTATCGTTCTCCTTCTCCGCATCATACTCACCATCATCATCCAATAACTTATCATAATCATCATCGGTTTCTTCCTCCACAATCACATCATCTCGGACCATGTTTGAAACTCCTGAAATTTTAAAAACGATATTAGAAACGCGTAAGATTAAAAAAAACATATGATTAGAAACCCCCTGCACAACCCCCCCCCCCCGCACTCCCCCCCCCCTTGGTCGCCCCCTTGCCCGCCCCACCCTCTGCCGCACACTCCCCGCCGAGCCGCACACTCCCCCCTTCACTGCCCCCCCTGCGACCCAGCCCCCACTCTGCACGGCCCCCCCTGCACACGACCCCCACACTGCACTGCCCCCCTTTTACTCCCCCCGCACGATCCTCGCTCCTTGCACTCCCCCACCCCTTCCCCCCGCCCCCTTGATCAGCGCCTCCCCGTACGACCCCACCCTCGCCGCACACTCCCCCCAACCGCACACTCCCCCCGAACCGCACACTCCCACCCCGAACAACCCCACCTTTCACCGCCCCCGCACACGGCCCCCCCTTCATCGCCCCCCCACGCCCCGCCCGCCCTCCCCGACTGAGCGCCCCCACACCTGCCCCCCGCACACCGCCCCCCTTTCACTCCCCCCCTGCCCCCCTCACCCCCTACACTCCCCCACCCCTTCACCCCCCCTTGACTGCGCCTCCCCCGCACAACCCCACCCTCGCCGCACACTCCCCCACCCGAATTGCACACTCCCCACGAACCGCACTCCCCCACGAACGGCCCCACCCTTCACTTTGCCCCCCTTCATCGCCCCTCGCATGCCCCCCCATCGCTTGCCCCCTTCATTGCCCCACTCACTTGCCGCAGGTCCCTCCCCCCCCACAAAACAATCCATAATTACACCCTAAACGACATTCATCTACCCAATTCGGTTTTCAAATCATGTGACCCGACTTTAAGTGACTCTAATAGGCCCGAAATGACATTCACTTACCCAAAATGGGTTTCAATACATGTGAAGCGAGTTTGGTTGATTGTAATACATATATATATAGTAATTGGAACTATACATGACCTAACATGCGGCTAAAAGCGATAAATTAAGTTAATTGAGGTTGAAAAGCCGAAATTAGGCCGAAATGACATTCACTTACCCAAAATGGGTTTCAATACATGTGAAGCGAGTTTAGTTAATTGTAATACATATATATATATATATATATATATATATATATATATATATATATATATATATATATATATATATATATATATATATATATATATATATATATATATATATATATACTAATAAGAACTATACATGACCTAACATGCGGCTAAAAGCGAGAAATTAAGTTAATTGAGGTTGAAAAGCCGAAATTGGCCCGAAATGACATTCACTTACCCAAAATGGGTTTCAATACATGTGAAGCGAGTTTAGTTAATTGTAATACATATATATATACTAATAAGAACTATACATGACCTAACATGCGGCTAAAAGCGAGAAATTAAGTTAATTGAGGTTGAAAAGCCGAAATTGGCCCGAAATGACATTCACTTACCCAAAATGGGTTTCAATACATGTGAAGCAAGTTTAGTTAATTTTAATACATATATATATACTAATAAGAACTATACATGACCTAACATGCGGCTAAAAGCGAGAGATTAAGTTAATTGAGGTTGAAAAGCCGAAATTGGCCCGAAATGACATTCACTTACCCAAAATGGGTTTCAATACATGTGAAGCGAGTTTAGTTGATTGTAATACATATATATATACTAATAAGAACTATACATGACCTAACATGCGGCTAAAAGCGAGAAATTAAGTTAATTGAGGTTGAAAAGCCGAAATTGGCCTGAAATGACATTCACTTACCCAAAATGGGTTTCAATACATGTGAAGCGAGTTTAGTTGATTGAAATACATATATATACAGTAATAAGAACTATACATGACACTACATGCGGCTAAAAGTGAAAAATAAAGTAAAATGACATTGCAAAGCCGAAAGCCGGAATTGGAACCAAAGAAGTCGAGCCTATTGTTTACTTTTGCCACCTTCATTTGAAGTATCAACCATTATCCCTTCCCCGTGATCTGCACGCATGTAACTTGTCGCTAACTCCGCATCAGTGACATCGGAGTTGGGAATGGTGAAAGACGGGGTGTCTTCAAACGCATCATACTCCTCCTCATCCTCAACATCACCAACTCCGAGTATACTTCTTTTCCCCGAACAACAATTGACCACTTGTTATCGAAGGGGTCGATTACGTAGAATACTTGCTTAACTTGTGATGTAAGCACGAATGGCTCTTCAGTATCACGCAACCGACCCAAGTCTACATGAGTAAATCCACAAGGGTCATCTTTTCTTATGTAACGGCGGTTATACTCAACCCACTTGCATCGAAATAAGCATACCGTGAAACCAGAGAAGTCAAGCTCCCATATATCTTGAACTCGTCCATAGTATAACAATCTAGCATCAATAGGAGACTTATCTTTGGCACTTGCATACTGTGTAGATGATGCCTCTACTGAAACACCACTATTCTGGAGAGATCTCGACTTTTGATCTTGACGATCTGTCCAATACGTATATCCGTTAACATCATAACCCTCATAGGAGTGCACAGCTTCTCGAGGACCAAATGCTAGCCACTTCAGAGTTTCAGAAACATTGGAATCTACTTCACGCATTATTCGGTTATGGAACCAATCAATAAACGTCTTATTATGCAACTGCATCAATGCTCTAGTCCCTTTACCTAGATTCTGGTCACACAACTCCTCCAAATGCTCATCCAAGTACGGATGCACCTGTACCATATGCTGCAATACAAATAAGTGTGCTTGTATGCGCCTTTCAACAGGAGGTACTATCATTTTGGAGCCAAGTGTACCTTTATCCACGAGTCTGCCCTCGTGTCGAGATGTAGGAAGTCCAATAGGATCAACATTAGTTAAGAACTCAGCCACAAAATTACCGACCTCTTCACTCATAATCCCCTGAATTATACTTCCTTACGGTTCTGTTGGATTCCTTACTTTATCTTTCAAAGAGTCCATATGTCTCTCAAAGGGATAACACCACCTCAAAAACACCGGACCACATAGCTTAATTTCTCGAACTAGATGTACAACCAAATGGACCATAATGTCGACGAAAGCAGGTGGGAAGTACATCTCAAACTTGCACGAAGTCTGTATCACGCTAGCCTACAGAGCATCAAGCTTCGAGGGTTGTAACGTTTTGCTACATATAGTATTGAAAAAAGAACACAGCTCTGTGTTATGGTATGTCTCACATGTTTCGGTAATATCCCTCGAATTGCAATCGGTACGAATACTTGCATCATTACATGACAATCATGAGACTTCATGCTCGATAATTTCAACTCACCGTCTAAGGTAACAAATCTTTTCATGTTCGATGAGTACCCTGATGGAACCTTAATGTTGTACAAACACTCGCAAAAAAGACGCTTCTCAGCTCTAGATAGAGTGTAGCAAGCCGGAGGTAAATAGTTCCTATCATCATCTTTCACCGTTTTCTTTCCTTTTCTTTCAATTCCCGCGAGCGACCCTTCTTCCCCGTTCCTTTTCTTTTCCCTTTCCTTTTCCTTTTCCGAGACACTTTCTCTTTTTTCTTTCTTTTCTTAGTGTCCCTCTTTTGAGCCCATAGTTACGGTCGAAGCCCCTCACTTTCCGGATACGATCGCACCCCTTTGCTATCCTTTGTCTTATGTGGAATATTCATAAGTGTCCCCAGAATGGCGTCACATACATTTTTCTCTATGTGCATGACGTCGAGACAATGTCTAACCTCTAGATCTCTCCAATATGGAAGTTTCCACATAATAGACTCCTTTTTCCAAAGTCCCTTATCACCAACACTCGCTCCTTTGCCGAATATCATTTCAATACCCTTGACTTGATCATAAACCTCAATACCAGTCAATGGTCTACGAGCAACCCCTTCCTCAACTGTTCCATCGAATGCCTTCTTCTTATTACGATAAGGATGGTCGCGTCGAAGGAACCTTCGGTGCGCATATAAACATCTTTGTGACAAGTAGTAATGTATTTAGATCTTTGTGTCGTCCGAGCAAATCGGGCATGCTTTCTTCCCTTTGTTCTTGTACCTGGATAAGTTCCCATAAGCGGGATAGTCATTAAGAGTGAATAAAAGCATGGCACGCAATGTGAATACCTCATCGGCATGTGCGTCATACACGAAACTCCTTCATCCCACATTTTTCTCAAATCATCAACAAGTGGTCGGAGGTAGACATCTATGTCGTTTCAGGTACATTTCGGCCCCGAAATAAGAATCGACAACATGATGTATTTGCGTTTCATGCACAACCAAGGAGGCAAGTTGTATATAACTAGAAGAACCGGCCACGTACTATGTTGAGAACTAAGATTGCCAAATGGGTTCATTCCATCCGTGCATAGGCCAAGCCTCAAATTTCTGTCCTCGGCACCAAAGGTCTTATGACAATGGTTGATACCTTTCCACTCAGGAGAATCAGCCGGATGTTTGAGAAAACCGTCCTTTTTCCTTCGTTCGGCATGCCACCTCAAGTTCTTAGCATCTTTTTTGATTGAAAACATGCGCTTGAATCGTGGTATAATCGGAAGATACCACATCACCTTTCTTTGCGGGACCTTTCTTATCACCAACCCTCTGGCGCACGTAACGCGACTTCCCACATCGAGGACACTCATCCATATTTTCATATTCATTTTGATATAGCACACAATCATTTGGACAAGCATGTATCCTCTGGTACTCTAAACCGAAGGGACACATCAGTTTTTTAGCATAGTAGTTCGACTTGGGTAGTTCATGGTCGTCCGGCAACATATCACCGAATGCTTGCAACAAGGAAGTGAAATAAGAGTCACTTATACCGGCTTTCGTCTTGATATTAAAGAGTGTTATCACGGCCGTCAGCTTGGTGTACCTCGTACAACCGGGATACAACGGTTTCGAGATGCCTCGTCCATGCACTCAAAAATACGAGGCCGTTTGCCGAGAATGATCTACCCCGCCATCATCTCCTCGATATGATCCCCTTCATCATCATCATCTTCTACTTGAATATCTTCATATTCATCCTCGATGTTGTCATTCTCAATGACATCAAACTCACCTTCTTCATGCACATCGTTAACAATGGCATTTCGACCATCATACATACCCTCCTCACCGTGCCAAACCCATACATAGTAGTCTTGTCTAAACCCGCGACGAAAGATATGCTCCCTAAGCGACTCAATGCTACTAACAATGCTCACATTACCACAATCAACACAAGGACAATAAAACCCCTCGGTTCCCTTTGCAGCCTGATGACTTAATGCAGCATCAAAAAATTCA
The DNA here is from genome assembly GCA_947648045.1 of Beta corolliflora. NCBI lineage: Eukaryota > Viridiplantae > Streptophyta > Magnoliopsida > Caryophyllales > Amaranthaceae > Beta > Beta corolliflora. The sequence goes on along the minus strand of CANSZD010002222.1, from coordinate 61,412 downwards.
AAGACACCATCCACGAATTCACACGTGTCACGACAACCATACATCCATGCACGATTCATTTCAACCAAACCTAGCTCTAATTAAACACAAGCAACAAGTACCCAATGTCAATGAAGAATTTCACTACATTATTAGAGTTTATACACGATATATATTTAATGAAATTAGGCATGCTTTCCAAGGGTCCTTATCACTCCAACCTAACCCATCCTTAGATGTCTAATCTCACTAGTGAATGTATTGCCTTCAGTTCGAATCTACGGAAAATCCGGCAGCATTTCCCTACAGTTCTCCAAGTACACGATGTAGATATATATATAGTTATTTATATCTACATATGTACCCAGAGAACAAAAGTAGGGAAACGACGAGCCAAGATTTTCCTCTAGAATCGAACTAAAGACATACATTCACCACCTAAGTGAGATTAAACATCTAAGAACAGTCCCAAATCGGGGACTATTCATGACTTACTCCTAAAGAGTAAGTCTCGAACGGGTATCTAGGCATATGATATGATGATGCAAACATAGGTTTTTAAAAACAACAAAACATTTTACATCTAATCTCAATTCAACGATAAATATATACACATTTGCACATATATATAAACCAATTTACTATGAAAGAAAGTTAAATATGAGTGATAACATACCAATATCAAGGTTGTGAATAGGGAAATCGAGCTCAACACTCCGTCCCTAGCTAGCTTCAATAATCAACAACAAAGTTTAAAAGTTAACATTAGTATAAATTAGCAATTCAAACAAAACTAAACTAAACTAAGCTAAACTAAACTAATTAAATAGCTAATTAAACTCAAATCAATCAAATTTACAACCTTTAACTATAATACAAGCTAATTTCACTGACAATTATTCATAAAACTACAATTAATTATAAAACTTGAAGCTTCAAATATGAGATTCAATAAAAGTTGAGAAATTTTAGGTACCTAAGAAGAGGAGGAGGAATGTAGGTGTTAAGGGCACGGTGGAGGTGCGGCGGTGGAGCTTCTAGGGCACGGTGCAGCCGCGGAGGAGGACGCACAGTGCAGCCGCGGAGGAGGACGTCGGGAATTGCTGTTGTTGATGAAAAGAAAGGAGGGAGCTTCTAGGGTTTGTTGTTGATGATGTGTGGAGGTGCGGCGGTGGTGCGTCGACGGTGAGTTATTGACAAGGAAGGAGGGAAACTTCGAAAATTCGAACCTAAGGAAGGAGGGAGTGCAGGGAGTGTTCGCACAAGAAATGTACTGAACTCGACCAATTTCACGCTGGATTTAGGAAAAAAAAAACAAAATAAACCGCTGCGGTTCATAAAACCGCAACGGTTAATAGAACCGACGGTTAACGTTAACCGTTGTGGTTTTATGAAACCGCAGCGGTTTGTTAGGCCACTTTTCCCACCCAAATTTTCGACGATTTACCGCTGCGGTTCTCTTAAGGACCGCAGCGGTTTTGTTGTGACATATAGCGTTTTTTCCACTAGTGTGAAGAGCTAAAATTTAATTTATAGGAATTCATTATACAAATTAAATTTGCTTACGTGTTCGATTTTGGTAGTTTTGGTTTGAGCAAATGGTAAACAAGTATGCTATTACTATATAGTGTGAAAAATGTTATGTGAATAATGCAAAAGAATAACAATTATGTAAAAAACATACAAATAATGTAAGGTTATCAGAACAAAGAACAATAATATAAAAAGCAGAACAATAATGTAAAAAAAGCATGTTTGGAAGTCAATTCAAAGATAAAAACGAGATTGTGTTTGGATCACACCAATGATATAAAAAGTTGCATTGAGAATTGAGATTTCAATTGAAATATTTGATTCTGAATTCAATGAGGCCACGAAACTGAACAGAAACTACAACTTCTTCAAAAACTTGGAATGAAAAGTGAACATAAACTTGAAATAAACTAAACTACACGTAAACATAAACTAACATTTAAATTGAACTTAATTAAGTAAATTCAAACATAAACTATACTTAAACATAAACTAAGCTCAAACTTAAAATGAATTCATTTCACATTATTTTGTAGTTTTGAAACCATGATGTTAGCTGTTGCACCATCGCCTCCTCAAATGGTAAGCGATTTCTTGCATAGAAAATGTTTGTAGTATGTCCAATTGTTACGATACTCTTGCAAGTTCAAGCGATCTTGGTTTCCAACTCAATTTGTTGTTTCTTAAGAGCCACCTTTTCTTTTTAGACCTCCAAACTCTCCCTTTCTCTTCAACATCTCCACTCCCAGACTCTGATTGGAGACGAAGTCTCTCATTAAATGAATTAAAACACTCAATTATTTCACCAGCCACCCCCTCACTAGTATAGAAAAGTTGATTTGCGTCGGATCTGGGATCACCATTTGCGTCGGCTCCGGGTCCGACACTATAGGTCTCGACGCAAATGTCCTAGACATGATCTGTAACACCCCGACCCATACGGAGTCGAGTATATTGTCACCAATGCGCATCCAGGGCCAACAACTGTCCTCAATAACCAACACAAGTTCTTCCGGAACATTTTGTCCTCACTCATGCGCACCCTGAGAAACTTCCTAGGAGGTCACCTGGTGGAGCGCGGTCGTACGCGCTACCAAAGATAAAAGTTTATTTTCCTTCTTTCCAATACAAATAAATGTAAGTGGCAAGTAGGGTCGAATCCACAGAGACTTGGGGACTAACTCGTGCTTATAATAGATCAAATGGGGGTTTTGGGATTAAAGAATTGAATAATTAAATATGAAGAACTAAAGAACAATCAAAAAGTAATGTAATCAAGAAGAGAAGAATCTTGAGTTCGGTTAATGGCCACTTCGATTCATACTATTGATCATTGGTTTCTAAAATGTGTAACTTTACTCTTAATTACTCAAAGTTGGAAATCAAATTCCTTTCCCTCAAAAGTACCGTTAAACAATCACAATCAGATGATCATAAAACTTGAACTAAAGATTAATCTAATCTAATCAGAAATAAATTCAAATCAATAGAACATCAACGAACTAGGAAACAATGAGCCAATTAACAAATTGCTAGCACAACATATTCAAATTGGAACTTGTGATTTCTCTAGTGATTAATCAAGAATAATCAGATTCATTAATCAAACCCTAGGTTGCTACTCATGAAAGAAGAACAGATGAATCGGCATCAATTCTAAATCCTAGCAAATGATAAATCGAATGTATAAACTAGTAGTACTCCTAGCAATACATACCACAATCATAGATTTAAATCAAGAAATCACAATTATAATTAAGAACAGTTTAACAAAGAGAAACCTGACAATAGTAGACCTAAGCTTGATTAACCGTTCTCAAGACTAGATTTAGGCTACGATCGACATAGCATCCATCAAGCAAATCTTCAAACTCATGATTAGAAACTCAAAAAGGGAGAAAAAGGGATTAGGGTTCTTCTTTTTCTCCTCTCTAATTCAGTTCAGAAATTCCAAGATATCCAAAACAAAACGGTTTTTTTCCTTAATAAAACCTAAGGAAAGCTGAAAATTACCGAAGAGTCGCAGCCGCATCGAAGTGCGCGAGTCGGGCATCTATGGCGCGCGAGTCGGGCTTCCGCTGCTGCCCAAACATCCAGCCTTCGCTCGCAGCGCGCGAGTCGCGCAGGTCTAGCGCGCGAGTCGGGCATGTCTTACTGCCAAACTTCATTCCTTCGCTCGCAGCGCGCGAGTCGGGCATGCCTAGCGCACGGCTCGGGCCTTCGACACTGTCCAGCAGGTGCTTCAGCTAGATATGCGCGAGTCGTGCAGTGAGGGCGCGCGAGTCGGGCATTGGCTGCTGCACATGAATTTGGTACACGATGAGCTCGGGCTGTGCGTGTGTAGTGCCCAGCTCCAACCTTCTCCACCGACGCTCTAGGTGGGCTCTTCAACGTCCATGGTGGACACACAATGCCGTAGAGCCACAAAATGAACTTGGATGCCTCCACCATATAACATTATAACGCTAAACTCCAATGACTTTTGTGGTTTTTTTATGTTGAATGGATCGCAACCACGGGATGGGAATCCACCTGTAAATGATCATAAACACATATAACCACAAAATATCCTTAAATCTCCTCTAATATCGCAAATTCATCATAACTCCCTCTTCTCCACACTAAGGTATAGATGAGTAAAACTCTCCTTCTTAAACCTTAAACCTTAGTAAAATGGACTTCTCAACACTCTATAATCGCACATAACTTGGTCCCATCATCACCCATCCCTGGACTACTCCCAGCCAAGCACGCTTGTTGGAATGAGTAGCCTGCTAAATCCCTTTAAAGCAATCATGAGGGGTATTACATGATCTGCGTTGGATAGGGATTCGACGCAAATCGTAAACCATTTGCGTCGGATATGTAGTGTAATCCGACGCACTGATCACCCCAAAGACAACAATAAAGCCTTATTTTCACCATACAAAACATCAATTTGCGTCGGACATAGAGCCGCATCCGACGCAAATTGTTGTTTTTTTTATTAAAAAAACATCAATTTTCGTCGGATGTGGCTCTATGTCCGACGCAAATTGGTATTATTTTAACAAAAAAAATTTAAATTCTTGAACCTGGAGCATCACACAAACAGAATCACGAAAACAAATACAACGAAAATATGTACAAAATTGAGGATGGAAAACAATCAAACAAAACAAATAAACAACTTAAAAATTAAATAAGGAAGTGTGCAGATCTGAGAATTTGTAGAAATACAATGAAGAATTGAAGCAACAATTTGTAAATCCAAACGAAAATACTCTAGAAAACCCTAAAAATCTAATCTCTTAACAACTAATGTGATACAACAATTCGTAAATCCAATACAACAATTCGTAAATTCAAACCAAATTGACATTAAAATCAAAGCAACGTCCAAAAAGAACCTGAGAATGAGAGACGACGTTTCACTTGGAAGGTGCTGCGTGGTTCCAATTGATTCCATGGCTTCGTTCAAATTTGGCGGAGGAGGTTTGTGGCGGAGAAAAATCAAACGGGGATGAAGAAGACAACGTTTCTTCTGGGTTTAAAAAAATACCACCATCTTTTCAACCATACCAGAGTTGATGATTTGATTTTGGCAATCTGACCACCCATTCGCTTCCTCTCTCCTCTTTCTCCTCTCGAGTTCGCCGAATCTGAGCCATCGATTTCGATCTCAATCTCAATATCCAAAAATGGCTAACCGTAAGATTAATCAGAGAAATGGAGAAAGGAGAAGAAGGGGAGGGAGAGAGGTTTAGAGAGTGATGGAAGATTGAAGAATTCATAAGGAGTGACGAGGTCAGATAAAGAGAGGGGGGGAGAGAAAGAGGGGGAGTGATGACCGTAAGAGAGATTAGGGTTTGTGGAGAAAGTCCAAAATTAAAAACTCGAAGAAAACCATTTGCGTCGGATGGGCCATTAAGATCCGACGCAAATTGATGATTTGAGAAGAGAAAATCCAAAATAAAAAAGGGGAAGAAACCCATTTGCGTCGATTGGCCTACAAAATCTGACGCACATTGATTGATACTGTGATTTGCATCGCATATCACGTACCTTCGACGCAAATCATTTGTTTATTTTATACTCATTGGCTTTAATTATTTGCGTTGAACATTAAATGGTATCCGACGCACATGAATCTGGCACCCATTTCCTTTAATTTTTGGCGTCGAATGCACCGCAAATCCGACACACATGAAGCATGATTTGCATCAGACCCCCATAGAATCCGAGGCAAATGATGCCCCCCTAGACTTCTGCGTTAGTTGTCTAGTTGTTCAATGCAATTTAGAATACGCAAATCAAGGTTTTTCTACTAGTGCCTTTATCTTGGATTTTGCCTTCTTCACACTATATGGCCGTTTTCCACTTCACCTCCTTCATCACTGGTTGGTATATCGGATATTGACTCACTTCCATTAACTCTTGGCCTTTTACTGCCATCCCTGCTTCCAGGTGAATCCATATTTTATTGTGGAGCTTTGAGACGACCACGAGGATTTTCCACTCACTTTTTAACTATGGCACTCCATTTAGGAAATCTTTTCAACAGTACCCAAGCATGTTCGAGAAGGAACCTATTATGTTTCCAATTATGCAATAAATGAGCTTCTCAAAGCACATCATAATCATTTTGGCTATTCCTCTTTCTTGCAAGAGATTCATCATAAAATGCAACCCACCCTTAAATAGGTGGAGCAAGTCTACCCCAATGACCTTTCATCATATCCGTATCTTGGAGCAATGTTTATTGGGTTGGCTTGTCTCCCTGATGCCTCGAAAGCATCCTAAACTTTTGCGCAATACTTTTGACTCGTCCCAGCCACCTTATCAAGAGAAGGGTTCATAAATGCTGAAATAAGGTTTACATCTTCAATTGGATCCCAAACTCTCTTGCCACTAACATTTGATTCTGGAGTGGGTTGAATTTATGATTTAGTGGGTGGTGGCTATGAGGGAGCGAGGTGGTGGCTAAGAGAGAGAAGGCGATAGTAATTGTGAAAATGATTAAGTTGGTCGAACAAACTTTTCATCATCATCATCATCTTCTTGGTATTGGCCATCTTCATTATCACCATTAACCTCATGGTTTACAAATGGATTTTCTTGGTATTGAGAAAATTGATAATCATAATTAGATTGATGATATGAAAGGTTATCATTTTGAGATGTATATTCATGATAAAGATTATCATACTGACGAGAATAATTTTGTGAATTTTCACCCTTTTGATTCATAATTATCTGAGATGGTGGGAGATAATTTGAATGATTTTGAGGAATATTTTCGCAATTTTGTTGTCTAGGCATTTGGTTTTTTGAGCGGTTTTGGTATGGATGTTTCCCATAATTAGCATTATTGGAATCCAGAATTATAATTATTTTTAACAAAAAAAATTAGAAGAGTGTTGAAATGACATGAAAAAGTGGAGGAAATTAGTAGAAAATGGAGAAAATTGAGCATGTCCAAAATATTGCAAAAATGGGTCTCTATTTGTAGAGCTTGGAGAAATAGAGTCATTGGTATTTTTTTTACTTTGTACTTTTTAACAATATAACCATTGCAATATTTACAACAGTTATATTTTATCATCCAATCAAACGCAGACATGTGACGAGATAGCAGGGGCACTGACATTTGTGTCAATTGTCGCTTGTTCTATTTTTTTGGTTAGCACATTATCAAAACACGTCGTTTTGACTTGGGTTGTGACACAACTCTTGTTAAAACGACGTCGTATTGACAATGAGTTGGCAACAAAAATTATTTTTTTGACTCCCAGAACAGTGGGCCCCACCCTACGGTTGGTCGAGAACTCACTCGTCCCCATGCTCCCATTATATCTTGAACAACCCATAATCTTTATCTTGGCCATTGTTAAGGGCCCAAAATTAAAAGATTGTGTCCATAATTTTTTTCTTAAATCATCATTAACTATGCTCAGTTGCTCACAGTAAGCTTTTCCTTGATCTTGAATTTCATCTTTGTTTCTTTCAATGCTTGTGTTCAGTGATGGATCTTATGGCGAGTTGAATCATTAGTAGTCTTGGTTTGTGTTGCCTCAAATAAATTAGTTTTTAATTTTTAATATTTTTACTATAGTATTTGTAGTATCTTTTTACAATACAATCATTTTTTTATTAACATATAGTTACTCTTTTTAAACTATTATTTTATAACTTAGTGATCATTTTTTCCCTATAAAATCACCCTTTCTAACTTGTAGTTACTTTTCTTTTACATATACTGCTTTGTAGCATAGTGACCTTTTTTTAATCATAAAGTCACCATTTTCAACCTGTAATTACTCTTCTTTAATACTAGTATTTATCATTTTTTATTAGGGAGAATTTGCAAAACTCTGTTTCCATCGAGAACTGAATGGAGTATTCCCGTATTTCTACCAGAGAATCTATGAGAGACATTACTGTCAAGAATTTGACCAAAAAATGAAACATTCCATGCCCTCAGAGAGTGCTTTGTCTTGCTAAATATAGTGACGTTTTTTTTCAATGTAGTCACGTTTTCCAATCTATAGTAACTATTATTTAATACTTCCTCCTTTTTTTTAACTTGCATCGTTTTCCCACTTTTGGTAATTCTCTATTACTTTCAACGTCTCTATTTTTGGCAATATATTCTCTCTTTCTCTCTCCTAGCATGGGTTTCTTTTTTATCTCTCTATCTCTCCTGTCCTTGGTCCTTGTACAAACACAAAATGAGGCAAGTAAAAGAAAATGAAGGAAGTAATAACATAGTTACCATTTCTTTAATATAGTCACCACTCATTAGTTCTTATCTTAATTAAACATAATGAAAGTTACCTTTTTTGACATAGTAACCTTTTATTGATAATATTGTCATCCTATTCAACCTATAGTTGCTCCTCTTTTATATTTCCTTCATTTCTTTTCACTTGCAGCATATTCCTTTAAGGGAAATGTCACAATACTTGCAATCAAGCTCAAAATGAAAACAATTGTATAAAAATATGATTAATTTACCCTTACTTAACTAACTAATCATAGAAATTAAACATCCATAATTCACTCGCTCTTTAATTCCCACTCTCTCTCCTCACCCCTTCAAACCCTTCCAACTCCCAACCCCAACCCCAACCCCAACCCCAACCCCAACCACCACCATTACCACCACACCCATCAACACCCCATCACTTCCCCCACAATTGTCGCGGGCATTCCCCCTCCTTCTTCCAGCAGCATTCCCCTCCTCCTTTTTCGACCCTCGACCACAACCGCCAGGGTAAGCATTCATGGTCAAATTTGACCATTAAATCCCCAAATATGAAACTTTTATGGTTGAATTTGACCATTTTAGCTCTATGAATGGTCCAATTGGTTTGACTAGTATTTTTTTATCTCCTCTCCTCCCTCCCTGCTCTCCAAGATCTACTATAAAAAAATTTATCTATCTCCTCTTTTCTTTTCTAATTTTGATTTTATTGAAAATTGTAATGTGATGGTGGTTGTTGTGGTTGTTGTCGAGTGGTAGTGGTGGTTGTTGTGGTGCTTATTGCGACGTTCACAATACTAAGACGTCGAGTGGTGGTACGGTGATGGTGGTGGTTGTTAATGTTTTTCTCTTTTGGTTAGTGTTAGCTGTGGGTGGTGGGGGTAGCTAGGTGTGGGTGCAGGTGGGGATAGGGGTACAGTGGCAATGGCGGCAATGCTCAGTTTTTCTGGTTATTGTGGTGGTGGTTTGTTTTTTTAGTAGGGTTGAGGTTACAGTTTGGTATGAGTAATTAACATTTGGTTAAGGGACCACATGTCCTTTCACTTTCTCTCTCCTGTTTCATAAATATTGTACAAACCCCTTGGTTGCAAGTAAAAAGGAACGGAGTAAGTATCTACTATCTTCTAACTTAGTGACCCTTTTTCATATATTAACTGTAATACCCCTCATGATTGCTTTAAAGGGATTTAGCAAGCTACTCATTCCAACAAGATGCATCTTTCTTTTAGGGAGCTCATTTCCTTAGTTACTCCACAGTTAAGCGTGCTTGGCTGGTAGTAGTCCAGGGATGGGTGACCTCCTGGGAAGTTTCTCAGGGTGCGCATGAGTGAGGACAAAATACGCAGGAAGAACTTGTGTTGGTTATTAAGGACATTTGTTGGCCCTGGATGCGCATTGGTGACGATATACTCGACTCCGTATGGGTCGGGTTTTACATTAACTCTTCTTTTATAACTATTTTTTTTCTAATATAGTAACCTTTTTTTTAAAAGTCACTCTTTTCTATGTATTGTTGCTATTTTTATGTATATCATTTTCTCTAACATAGTGATTCTTTTGTTCATATAATCATTGTTGAAAAAACAAAGAATGAACTCTTAGAATTCTGAATTCTTATGATTTTTGTTTGTATGTGTTTGTTGGGGAAAAAAAGAAATGATGGATGCTTTAAGTAATGTGCTGGGAAGATGGAGAAATAATGTCAAGCAGGTTTTTAAGAAAGCTAAAGATGTTGTCGGCAATATCTGAAATGAATGAATATATAGAGGGAGAGGTGAGGACAAGGGCGACAGGTTACACGTACTAGTATTAGGTCCACACTAAAATTTTATCAACTAAAATTTTAACAAGAGGTACACCCCTATCTCTTAACAACTCCACAAGAATTTAACAGCTTTCAAATTTTATCTTTTATCGACATTTTAGATAACAATTAAAAGAGCTCTTCACAAATCCACACTCCCCCTGCTATTCTCCTAATGGCTTTCTGTTGAGTTCCTTATATTTTAAATGATGACAAACAATTACAGGGAACAATTGTTCTTACAGGTGTTTATGAGCTGTTAGAAAAAAGCTGAGATACTAATTGTTCCTGACTGTATACTGAAACAGTTAAGGACTATTTCCTATGCTATGTTGTTATTTGCATGGAAAACAGGTCCATTCCAAGACTTGAAGCTAGAGTACCCTCTTGAAAATGTTCGAGGAAAAGACAAGTGGTGATTTGTTGATTCAAGGGAAGCTTCAAGAATTGAAGTACTTGAAGATAATATATGATATTTTTATTGGTTCATCTTAGGTCTTCATGTAATGATTTCATATAATATAGGAAAAATTGTTTTAAATAAATCAACCTTTGCGTGGTCTTCCAATTTTAAGTCTAACTTTTAATTATTCCTAATCAAGTGCACTTTACATGAGGATTAACTTTAATCTGGGATTATAACTACTTAACCTGGAACTGCAGGTTGTAAACGGTACACTTGCTGACGTGTCAATGAACGTTGGCTTTATTTATGTTTTTCCCTTTTTTTCACTCTTTCTCCCTCTTTTTCTCCCTCTATATCCATCTTCTCTCTCCTCTTTATTCTTTCTTCTTCCTCTGTGTGCGACTCATCCCTTCTTCTATCTCCTCAATTTTTTTTCTCTCCAAATCATGTCTGGAAGAAAGCAAGCTTCCTTTGGCTCAGGATGTTCCTGCAATTCAAGGAGGGTTTGTTACCCACAGGTTAAATGCAAGTGTGGGAACGATGCGGTGGTGCGAATAGTGAAGAATGGCCCTAATGTTGGTTCCAGATTCTATGGTTGTCCTTTATGACCAGTAAGTGCAATTTGTCCCAATTTTTTTATATTTTTGTTCAATTTGTGGGTTCTTAATTTCTCCCTAATTTTTCAATTGGAAACCTAATTCACATTTGTTGTTTGATAGGATACCAAATGTGAAATGTTCAAAATCATTGATGATAGCAATTTCCATGAAGATCTTCAATTTTAGATTTTTTAGAAGGATACAAACATAGCTGAATTGGAGGTTGTTCAGACATTCAAAGACAAAAAAATCATGAAATTGCAAACAAAGAAGCATAGCTTGGAATTAGAAATTTCCGAATTGAAGAAAGAAAATGTTGAATTGCGTTGTAACTTGGTGCAAAGTGCCACTAATGAGAAGAATATGAAATGTGCTTTCATTGTATTGTGCTTCTTATTTTGTATTTTGTATTACCAAGTAGAAGTAGTATGTTTGTTAGGTTGATGGATGGATGTTGATGTAATATTGTGCTTAGTTTGAGATGGTATTAATAAAGAGAAACTTTTTTCAAAATTTCAGTGCATAGATAAATAGACAACAACTTGAACATCACCAAAAAATCTTCTTCAATTTCCAACAGGAAGCTAGTACTTACATGATTTTCAAACAATTGCAACAGTTGCAAGTTCATAGCATAAACTTCATTCAAAAGGGTTCATAGCATAAATGACCAATTTTCTCTCACACCTAACTAATTGCAATAATTGCAAGTTCAAAAAACTTCATTACACATAATTAAACTAGAACAAGTACATTTCACTCCAAAAAATTGTAACTTTGTCCAAATAGGTTAAAAAACCAACATGTCCACACAAAGAAGAACTCTACCGAGTTGGGTCAAAAACTTGGGATCCTTGGCTTAACCGGGTGCCATCTCGTGCCTCTTCCACCAAATGCGGCCCTGCCTCTCGCCTCTCCCAACACCTCTTCCTCTCCCATCACCTCTGCCTCTTCCACCAGTCCTGCCTCTTCCACCCCCTCTTGAACTAGTTGGGTTAATGATCTGGGCTCCATCATCCATAATCAACACACCAACACCTACTGGTACCTGCAACAACAAAAAAGAGTTAGTGGAGGTGATACAATTAATGAATTAAGGACAAAAAGCAAGTTAGCATAGCATACCTGATTTCTTCCTCTCCCTCTACCTCTTGCACCAGAGCCAACACCTCAACCCCTTCCAGTTGTAGCCCCTCTAGCTCCTATCACACCTAATATCATCCTCCCACTCCTGCCTAGTTGTGTAGGCTTGATAGGTTGTCGTACACCTGTCAAAAATAATTCCTGCAAAACCTTCTAACAATGTAGTAGGGTAAGTAGGGTCGAATCCACAGAGAGATGGTTGTTTTAATCTAGTTCTAAGGTATGGAAAAACTAAACAAGATCACAGATATGAGAATTAAGGCTCTAAACTAATAAAATATGAAAATTAAACTAAAAGAATCTAGGACAATGGTTCACCATGTTTGGCGGGCGCGGATGTGTCGTGTGCACCGCACCCGACCAAAGATAAAATTTCTCCTACTCTCTTTTACAATTAAATGTAGAAGGGAAGTAAGGTTCGTATCCACAGGGAAACAGGGACAAGTTTAATATTTAGCGTGATCCAATACCTAGATGACTCTAAGGGTCGAGTAACCTAATAAAAAGGGGGGTTTTCAAAAGAGTTATAAACAAACTAAAATTAACTAGCAAATAAATAAAATGAGAAATCAATATGGAAAGATCTTGAATCCGATTAACATCCACTTCAATTCATTATCGATCCTTGAACCTCCACTCTAATTATTTCCATAATTATCTATTGTTGAGAATTAATCTCGCATTCTCCTTATTCTTAGTTGAATAGCACGATCAGCGTGACTATAAAACCCTAACTAAAGGATAACCTAGTCCAATCAGCGTCTAAGTTCAATCCAATAGCGAAGAATAAACACGAGAGAATCAATAGACCTGCTAACGTCATACACGCGATAAACATTCAACAGTTGATTCAATTTCCCCAAGAAATAACCAAGACGATCTGCATCTAAGTTACTCCCTAGTTTGCTACAAATTTATAAAAGAATAAAACAATCCGATTCTATTCTTAAATCTAGCATTAGATTAATTACACAATCAAACTAGTAACGTTCCTAGCATAATTATGCAATAATCATAGAACACAATCATAGAAATTGAACCATAATCAAAGAAACTAAATAGAGAGGAAAGATCTCACAATAATGCTTGAAGCTTCGTGTTAATCTTCTTCAAGAACAGTTCAAGCTACAATCGGCATAGCAATAGTCAATTCCATAATTGAAATCTCTAAAACTAAACTAGAAAATGAAAACTAAAAAGAGAAGATAACAAGAGAGGAATGGAGTGTGGGAGATTCTCTCTCCTCAAGTGTGTGTCCCCCTAGGTCCAAAAATCAAGTTTGGTATTTATACTAAAGTATAAAAATCAACCGACAATTACACCGACCTAGGGGTCGCGAGGTGCGGTACAGGTCGCGAGTCGCGAAGAGTAATCTGTCTCCCGCGCACAAAATGGCTGGGCAATGGTCGCGAGTCGCGACAGGCCTCGCGAGTCGCGAAGGATGGGAGCTCGCGAGGTGCGAGGATTCTCGCGAGTCGCGAGCGCTGGGCGATGAGCTGGGCGATGAGCGCTGGGCAGGCTTGGCTTGGGTCGCGAGGTGCGAGCATGCTCGCGGGGTGCGACCAGCCTTTGTCCTGCTTGCTGCGAGCATGCGCGAGAGCTGGGCGACGATGCTGCTGGGCTTCGAGCTTGGCTTGGCGAGCTTGTGATGCTGGGCATGCTTGCGATGCGCGGCCGGTGGAGCTTGGTTGTGGCGGAGCTTGGTTGGTGAGACGATGTTGTGGAACCATTCATGCTTCCAAGAGCTCGGAACTTACAACTTTAACAATAATTAATATATAAAATTCCGAACTTCCGCTAAGGTCGATTTATATGCAAACATTAACAATTCCGAATAAATCCCTTAGCAAAGTGTACCTAAAATACCACAAAAACATCGTATAACTTGAGCGTATCAAATACCCCCACACTTGAACTTTACTCGACCTCGAGTAAACTCAAAAATGAGAAATACCAATTAAATCATCGCCCAAGCTATCGACACCAACCTACACTCCCCATCAACTACATCATCATCATCACATCTTAACAAAATACGCTCAAAACCTAAACGTAAGGGATGATGATTCCCCCACACTTAGATTCAAGCTCACCTGAAATATACAAAGACGCGACAACAATAATAACCAGCAACACCAACAAGAATCAAAATGCCAGCTCACGACACACTAAACTATCAGCTCTCCCAAACCTCAAAAGATGATCTACTACTACAACAACTAACTTAAAATAGCAAGCCATGGAACAAAGACAAAAAGGGATAAATTCCATGCTTACTCCCAAAAACAAACAATCAACCAAAAGAATGTGAAAGCCAAAACAAATCTTTTCAAAATCAAGGATGAATTCACCAACCATACCCGAAAACGCTTTCCACCTTTTGACACCATCTCCGGCAAATGAGTTTTCCAAAAACATAATTCTCTCTTAATCTCTCATTTTGCCTAGGAGCCCTTTCGGGTTTTCATCCTAGCTTCTCACATTTTTTTCATCTCTCTTCTTTTTCCGGCTCACAAAACTCACCCGCTCAACTAGCTCTTTTTTGCATAGGCCGCCCTTTCGGGTTTTCGACCTATCCGAGCCCCCAATTTTGCCCGAGTCGCCCGCCCTTGCGGGTTTCGGGATTCACTTCATCATCATTTTTTTTTTATTATTTTTTTTCATTTTTTTTTCTTTTCAAATTGAAAGTAATAAATACAACATAGATACATGAGAATGAGAATACCCTCCCCCCTACTTAAACTACACATTGCCCTCAATGTGTCGACAATTAAAAGAAATAGTAAACTGAAAATGGGGGGGGAAACCGACGATCGGGTAAATCGAAGATCGAATGCTCAAAACTCATGAAAAGCAATCCGTCAAACTCAAATTTCTTAACAACACCAACTCAAATCTCATAACTCAACTCACAACCCTCTCCCTCGAATCACTCAAACAAATGACAAATTCAAATTTTTAAATTTTTGAGATTTGCACCTAGCTTAAGAGATCGAAAAGATACATTAACAATCTCAATCCTCTAGTGTTACCAACTCCTAGCTATTGAAGTCCTCCCAACGGATTTTCTTTTGTGGATTTTGGTTACAAGTGAATTAAGATTAGTTGTGGATCTTTTGTAGTGTGTGGGCGGTGGGTGAAAGAAAATTTGTCGTGGTGGTGGAAATTTGATGAGAAATAAAGAAAAAGAAAGAAAATAAAAGGGGTCTCGGGTTGCCTCCCGAGAAGCGCTGTTGTTTAAAGTCGTTAGCTCGACTTAGTACCTTGAGCTCAATAATTGGGCTTGTGCTCCATGTGTGACAATGGTGGCTCCATGTCAACCTCCAATTCAAGTACCTGCAAAACAGATTCAGAAGAACTCCTGCAATGCATCGTTAGTGGTACAGTTTCAAAACAAGGTCGTAAGTCAGGAGGCTTTTTCCGCTATTTCAACTCGGGCACCATAACCTGCACGTTAGTAGGAGGCACACAATCCTCAACCAAGACATCATCAGCATTCATTAACTCATCAACCTGCTCAATATCAAGAACATCATGCAAAACAGAGTCAACAATGTTAATAGAGCAAAGTGAGTTATCATCCTTAAGTAGAAGCTTAGGATCATTTATATCAAATGCCTCTACCTTTCCCTCAAACTCCATAGTCAAAGAACCAGCGCAAACATCAATTTTAGTGCAAGATGTTTTCAAGAAAGGTCGCCCAAAAGGATTGGGGCGGCATGCTTATCAGGTTCCATCTCCAAAACATAAAAATCAGCAGGAAATTGCAATTTCCCAACCTTAACTAACACATCCTATAATTTACCCCTAGGATAAACATTGGATCTATCAGCTAATTGAATCACCACACCAGTTTCATGCAAATTGCTAAGTTTCAAAGACTTATACAATGAGTATGGAATCACATTAATTGACGCACCTAAGTCTAACATGGCTTTAGGAAACATGGTGTCACCTATAGTACATGGGATGGTAAACATACCTGGGTCATTGCACTTTTGAGGTAATTTATTTTGAAAGATAGCAGAGACATGCTCGCTAGCCTTCACTTTATGCACTCCCTTTTGTTTTTGCTTTCTTTTCGAAGTACACAATTCTTTAAGGAACTTAGCATACCTAGGTACTTGATTTAAAGCATCAAAAAGGGAAATGTTTACCTCACATTTACGAAAGATTTCGTAAATGTCTTTGTTGCGCTACTGCATTGCGGGTTTCTCTCAATGCCTCGGGAAATGGTGGCTCTGGTTCATATGGTGGAGGAGGTGATTTTTGGACTTTCTCCTCTTGTTGAGGTGGCAATGATTTACAATCTGTTGTCGGTTCATACTCGATCACCTCTTCCACTATCTCTTTGTCTCGAACCACCAACCTCTCTTTGCTTGCAATTTCCGCTCCACTCCTCAATATGATAGCACTCACGTTCATTTTAGGGTTGAGTTCTATTTGGGATGGCAACCTCACCGAATCCCTAGCCTCTAACTTGGTTACGGCTCTGCATTTGGCTTACTTGGCTCTCCAAGTTCTTGATGCTCGATCGAGTTTCCTCTTGGAACCGCACCATGTTACCCCGCATGTTAGTCACATTTTTAGTTAAAGCATTTAACATTTCTTCGATGGACATGCTAGAGCTCGAGTCTCGGCCTTGGGGCCTAGGATAAGGGTGTGGTTGTGGCCTGTTATAGTGCTGTTGATTGCCAAATCTGAAGTTAGAATGATCTCTCCACCCTTGCTCGGAAGCATAGGAGTAGGGATCATGTCTCTGTAATGCTTGTTGGCCTTGAAAACCTACAGCTTTGACCTCTTCCCTAAATTCTTCTTGCATTTGAGGGCAAACATCAGTATGATGATCTAAAGAACAAATTCTACAAGCTTTTACCTGTTGAACTCTATTATTCTTTACCATGAACTCACGCATCATCGATGTAAGAGCTTGTACTTGATCCTCGGCCTTTGAAGAGCTAGAACCTGGACTTTCAACATTTGCTCTACGATGATTCGATCTTTTCTTGAATTGTCTCGAGCCTTCGACTGGTTCTTCAATGAGTTCTCTAGCTGCAGTTGGGGTTTTGTTTATGAAAGAACCCCCACTAGCAGCATTCACCATTCGCACATCTTCGCTAGAAGAACCATTGTAAAAGTACAAAATGAGGTCTTCATCAGAATAGCCATGATATGGACAACTAGCACAAATTAAAGTCTCTTGAACCTCTCCCAATATTCGTAGAAAGACTCATCGTGTTTCTGCTCAATATTGCTGATTTCCTTCTTTAATGTTGATGACTTAGAAGCTGGAAAGAACTTCTCAAGAAATCGCTTCTTCATTTCAACCCAAGTGGAAATGCAACCATGAGGAAGATAATATAACCAATCTTTAGCTCCATCCTTCAAAGCAAAAGGAAAAGCTCTCAACTTGATTTGTTCATCCTTTGCTCCACTTGGTTTCATGCTAGTACAAACCACGTGAAACTCCGAAAGAAATTTGTTTGGATCTTCTCCATTGAGCACATGGAACGAAGGAAGCAAGTGTATCAACCCCGACTTCAATTCAAAAGTAGTGCCTTCATCAAGAGCCGGAAATGAGATGCACAATGGTTGTTGATCAAGGTTAGGAGCCGTGAGCTCCCTCAAGGTACGAGTTTCAATTCTCGGAGGCATATCTTCCTCCACTTCAACGTTAAAAGATGATTCTTGAAAATTTTCTCGCAAAATGTTTCTCCACCTGAAAAGAGTCAATTCTAATTCGGGATCGTAATGCAAAGATTCTTTGTTAGTAGTACGAGTGTTAACCATAAACAAAGAGCACAAGCAATACAATCCAAAAACACACGCTATATACAAACAAGTAACACCGTATCCCCGGCAACGGCGCCAAAATTTGGCGGGCGCGGATGTGTCGTGTGCACCGCACCCGGCCAAAGATAAAATTTCTCCTACTCTCTTTTACAATTAAATGTAGAAGGGAAGTAAGGTTCGTATCCACAGGGAAACAGGGACAAGTTTAATATTTAGCGTGATCCAATACCTAGATGACTCTAAAGGTCGAGTAACCTAATAAAAAGGGGGGTTTTCAAAAGAGTTATAAACAAACTAAAATTAACTAGCAAATAAATAAAATGAGAAATCAATATGGAAAGATCTTGAATCCGATTAACATCCACTTCAATTCATTATCGATCCTTGAACCTCCACTCTAATTATTTCCATAATTATCTATTGTTGAGAATTAATCTCGTATTCTCCTTATTCTTAGTTGAATAGCACGATCAGCGTGACTTTAAAACCCTAACTAAAGGATAACCTAGTCCGATCAGCGTCTAAGTTCAATCCAATAGCAAAGATAAACACAGAGAATCAATAGACCTCGCTAACGTCATACACGCGATAAACATTCAACAGTTGATTCAATTTCCCAAGAAATAACCAAGACGATCTGCATCTAAGTTACTCCCTAGTTTGCTACAAATTGATAAAAGAATAAAACAATCCGATTCTATTCTTAAATCTAGCATTAGATTAATTACACAATCAAACTAGTAACGTTCCTAGCATAATTATGCAATAATCATAGAACACAATCATAGAAATTGAACCATAATCAAAGAAACTAAATAGAGAGGAAAGATCTCACAATAATGCTTGAAGCTTCGTGTTAATCTTCTTCAAGAACAGTTCAAGCTACAATCGGCATAGCAATAGCCAATTCCATAATTGAAATCTCTAAAACTAAACTAGAAAATGAAAACTAAAAAGAGAAGATAACAAGAGAGGAATGGAGTGTGGGAGATTCTCTCCTCACAGTGTGTGTCCCCCTAGGTCCAAAAATCAAGTTTGGTATTTATACTAAAGTATAAAAATCAACCGACAATTACAGACCTAGGGGTCGCGAGGTGCTGATACAGTCGCGAGTCGCGAAGAGTAATCTGTCTCCCGCGCACAAAATGACTGGGCAATGGTCGCGAGTCGCGACAGGCCTCGCGAGTCGCGAAGGATGGGAGCTCGCGAAGTGCGAGGATTCTCGCGAGTCGCGAGCGCTGGGCGATGAGCTGGGCGATGAGCGCTGGGCAGGCTTAGCTTGGGTCGCGAGGTGCGAGCATGCTCGCGGGGTGCGACCAGCCTTTGTCCTGCTTACTGCGAGCATGCGCGAGAGCTGGGCGACGATGCTGCTGGGCTTCGAGCTTGGCTTGGCGAGCTTGTGATGCTGGGCATGCTTGCGATGCGGCTGGTGGAGCTTGGTTGTGGCGGAGCTTGGTTGGTGAGACGATGTTGTGGAACCATTCATGCTTCCAAGAGCTCGGAACTTACAACTTTAACAATAATTAATATATAAAATTCCGAACTTCCGCTAAGGTCGATTTATATGCAAACATTAACAATTCCGAATAAATCCCTTAGCAAAGTGTACCTAAAATACCACAAAAACATCGTATAACTTGAGCGTATCAATGTTCATATTTATAATCCATCAAAATATCATCAATAGTTCAACTAATCAGAAATCTAGAGCACATGTTAATCCTACGGTCGGGTCTTAACGCTCTCAAATCAACATATGCTTGTACGGTCGCTCAACATAATCAGATTTGCTAATTGTAGGTAAGCCTCTAAAAAGTACTATCTCTCGATCTATGACTCATTATTAGCAATATTTAATCAGACAATTGATCAGATTGCAAGATTAACAATGAAAACACTAATAAATTAGAAATAACAATGACTAATGAAACCATCAATAAACATCCATCAAGAATTATAGCATATAAACATGGATTTCCAAACCCTAGAAATAAAAACTACTCAATCATGAAATAAAGAATAAAAACTAAAACTATAAAAGAAAACATAATTAAAGAAATCAATGAAAGAAACTAATAGAGTTCATGAATTAATGAAGAAGAATAAAAACTAGGGTTTACAACTAAAACTAGAGACAAAGAGAAGAAGACTAAACCTAAAAACTAAAACTAAGAAATAACGTCTCAAAGAGCCCGGCTGGAAAGAGTGGGAAGACCTATTTATAGTTTTTACAAAACCGGCTAAAAAAAGCAAAAATTAAAGCTCCCGAAAAACCGCCCGGTCGGGCGACGGTGTTCTGAATTTACGAGCAAAGGGGAGATTCCGCCCGGTCGGGCACGTGAACAGTTTTGGCAGCTCTTTCGCCCGATTGACCTGGCGAACAAGTCTTGTGCTTTGATGAAGATTTTTTCTCGTCCAATCGGGCGGGAAAACTGGGATTTTGCGTAAACTTGCGAAGGCTGTATCTCTCGAACCAGAAGTCCATTTGGAGCGTGTGACCTATTGTTGGAAAGTCCGTCAAGTCTTGATTCAAATCCAACTGGAATTTATTGATTATAATTTTTGTATCAAAAGTTATGATCAAAATAGTGAACAGGTGTCAGTTTTGGCACTTCTTTCACGAACTCTTTGCTTCATTCTAACTCGAAATTGTCCCAAACGGATGCATTGTGATCCTTGTGCAAGCTATCTTCATCCTTAATGATTAATAGGCTTGATCTTAGATAATCATAATCAATTTGCATCAAAATAACCTGAAAATCATTGAAACACGCAAACGGGGAGTAGTAGAGCACAACTTACGTAATTCATGCCATTATGCACCTAAATGCTCTAAAAGGAGTTCTAAATGCAATCAAAACGCATCTAAAAACTATATATAAAAGTGACACATCAAACTCCCCCAAGCTAAACCATTGCTTGTCCTCAAGCAATAAGACATAGACATTGGAAAAGAAAGACAACCTACAATAAAGGACTATAAGGTCAAACACTCAATTGAAAACACGAGGGATGTTATCACTACACAAACCAAGCATCAAAACAAGTTCGAACAAAGCCGCATAGCATGTCATGTATCGCAATCGACTCTCCAATCATACCGCATACCATCTCTCCCAAGCTGGATTTAACCAAACCTGACAGACCTCACTATAGTCATATGCGCTCAAATCTCTCATGTGTTTAAAGGATAAATGATGACACTCAACCTAAAACAAGTCGACTCAGATGAAACATATACTATTGAACTTTAACTTTTTGACTCACTTAATACTCAACAATACAATACACAATGATCAAGAGGACTTTTATGGGTTGTAATGGGGCTGAGGTTAAAGGTATGGAATAATTTGGGAATTGTGGTGGAAAAACCAAGAAGGGGGAGCATCATATAACTGAAAACATGACCAAGAAAGGTCACAACAACTCCACGCAACAACCAACAATCTCCAAATATAATCAACAACCTTTTTCACTCAAGAAATTCAATCAAAACCCTTTTTATTTCACTTTATTCACAACTTTTTTTTTTCACTTCTTTTTCATTTCACTTTTCACTTTTTTTTTTCTTTTTTTTTCGAACTTTCAATTCAATTTCAAAGCTCACTAACATACTTTTCCATCCTTCTAAACCACAAATAGATCACTTCAATTCAATACAAACCAAACCAAAACTAATATTCGCTCCCCCAAGCTAGGCTTAGGACAAATATCAAATGAGGCCAATGGCTTGTAATGTAGGTAGCAATCAAACATAGTCAGAAAGGCTCAGCGGGGCTAGAGGAAGGATAATATGAAAACAAGAATAACTCTGGAGCTAAGATCATGAAATATAATGCCTCAATCATATCAAAATGTATGCACTATCAAATATCAAAGAGTACCAAGTCAAAATCAAGATCAATGCGACAACTAAGGAACTAATCACACATGAAAAAAACATAACTGACACAGATACATCAGTTTATAGGCACAAAAGCTCACTTAGGTTAAGGTGTCTGCACAGTAGAGTTAAATAAAGCCAGAGAGATAACATAAAATCTTACCACAAACAATCAATTGCGAAACAATCGTGCTATGAAGAATCATGAATAATATGAACGGCGCTTAGTAAATGTAGTAAAATATCAACAAAGTTCTCAAAGAGTGTCAGCAATAGTCCCATAGATGCAACTATAATGAGATGAAATCTAATATGAAATGAAATATGCTAATGCAACTAAGAAAGCAGTATAATTTTTTTGGTTACACGTAAACTCCCACTCCTAATGAGCAGTACAAACCGTGCAACAACCTATGAAAGCAGTAAAAAAAAAACTACTCTAAATGCAACTAACATGCGCTAAGTAATGATGATAAACATCCTCCCCCAAGCTGAATGACACATTGTCCTCAATGTGAACAAAGAGGAATTAAATGAGGGAGAGGTACAACTTACAAAAGGGGTGGGTAATCAAAGGGAGCGTCAAAAAGCATCGACACCTCCACCACAATCGATAGTTGTAATGAGGCAGTGAACTTAGCCAAAAAAATTGGCTATGCTTGTACCTAGCAAAAAACTTCATCACACATTAGCAAAATTAGTCAAACCCAAAAAAAAATGAACAAAATCGGGTTGCCTCCCGATAAGCGCTGATTTAAGGTCTTGCATGACCATTTAAGACTAGTAGATCACTCATAATAGTTCAATGCTCTAAGAAGCTTATCATATGTTCCTGCAAACATCTCAGAGCATATTATATAAGAATGGAAAGGAAAAATGAAAAAAATTAGTCCTAAAAAATTACTAAAACTACAAAAAGAAAAATCAAAGGAAAAATTATTAATCTTTTTACATGACTCAAAAGAAGGAAAAGAAACTAATTGTACATCATTTACATTATCATGAGAGTCATTCAAAAGGGGAGAAAGAAGGAACGATGGAGGATATAATAAAGAGGAAGAAGGAATAAGATCAAGTTTTTTAGAGAAGGGAACATGAGACTTAAAAACAGTATCAGATGGATCTGACAAAGACTCATGCATTATCTCACTCTCAACTTTAGACTCATACGCAGATGAAAAGTTTATCGAAAAAGTGTAAGACACTTCACTCTCAACTATGGATTCGTCAACATAGAGACACTCACTACCAACTTCACCAATTACACCCTTACCTACTAATAAATTATCATGATTCAAATCAATGCCTTTCTCCTCTGTAGTATAATTCTCAACACCAAAATCATTATCATCAAGTATAACCTCTTGGTTCGTAGATTGTTGCACAACAAGTAATTTCATAGATTTCGTCATGTTTTGGTAATTATGAGCTAATTCATTTAAATCTTCATGCTGTTTAACAATATACTCTTTCATCATGTTAAAAAGTTCCTGACGCTCTGATGTTTCGGGTTGAAAATAATGATTCACTTCAGGTTGATAACATTGGGTATAATCAGGCACATAAGACTCATTTGGGTAATGGGAATATTCATAGGAATTCATGCACAAATTTTGTAAATTTTGACAATCATATGATGCATCATAAACATAATCATTCGCATTATAATACCCAGAATAATCATACTGCCCTTGATAATTAGAAAAAGCATCCCCCTCTGAACTATAATTATACGACTCCATGACAACACACTATAGAGAAGGATAAAAAAATATTCACAAAAGGGAAGAAAATATATATATATATGTATATATATATATATGTATGTATATGTATATATATATATATGTATGTATATATATATATATATATATATATATGTATATATATATATATATATATATGTATGTATATATATATACAGTTTAGTATCACCAACAATAAAAACTAAATAAAACAATACCGTCTCCCCGGCAACGGCGCCAAAATTTGATAGGTTGTCGTACACCTGTCAAAAATAATTCCAGCAAAACCTTCTAACAATGTAGTATGGTAAGTAGGGTCGAATCCACAAAGAGATGGTTGTTTTAATCTAGTTTCTAAGGTATGGAAAAACTAAACAAGATCACATATATGAGAATTAAGGTTCTAAACTAATAAAATATGAAAATTAAACTAAAAGAATCTAAGACAATGGTTCACCATGTTCATATTTATAATCCATCAAAATATCATCAATAGTTCAACTAATCAGAAATCTAGAGCACAGGTTAATCCTACGATCGGGTCTTAAAGCTCTCAAATCAACATATGCTAGTACGGTCGCTCAGCATTATCAGATTTGCTAATTGTAGGTAAGCCTCTAAAAAGTACTATCTCTCGATCTATGACTCATTATTAGCAATATTTAATCAGACAATTGATCAGATTGCAAGATTAACAATGAAAACACTAATCAATTAAAAATAACAATGACTAATGAAACCATCAATAAACATCCATCAAGAATTATAGCATATAAACATGGATTCCCAAACCCTAGAAATAAAAACTACCAAATCATGAAATAAAGAATAAAAACTAAAACTATAAAAGAAAACATA
The DNA here is from genome assembly GCA_947648045.1 of Beta corolliflora. Taxonomy (NCBI): domain Eukaryota; kingdom Viridiplantae; phylum Streptophyta; class Magnoliopsida; order Caryophyllales; family Amaranthaceae; genus Beta; species Beta corolliflora. The sequence goes on along the minus strand of CANSZD010002222.1, from coordinate 36,924 downwards.
ATTAAAGAAATCAATGAAAGAAACTAATAGAATTCATGAATTAATGAAGAAGAATAAAAACTAGGGTTTACAACTAAAACTAGAGAGAAAGAGAAGAAGACTAAACCTAAAAACTAAAACTAAGAAATAACGTCTCAAAGAGCCCCCGGCTGGAAAGAGTGGGAAGACCTATTTATAGTTTTTACAAAACCGGCTAAAAAAAGTAAAAATTAAAGCTCCCGAAAAACAGCCCGGTCGGGCGACGGTGTTCTGAATTTACCAGCAAAGGGGAGATTCCGCCCGGTCGGGCGCGTGAACAGTTTTGGCAGCTCTTTCGCCCGGTTGACCGGGCGAACAAGTCCTGTGCTCTGATGAAGATTTTTCTTGCCCGGCCGGGCGAAACCGCCCGGTCGACCGAGCGGGAAAACGGGGATTTTGCGTCAACTTGTGAAGGCTGTATCTCTCGAACCAGAAGTCCATTTGGAGCGTGTGAACTATCGTTGGAAAGCCCTTCAAGTCTTGTTTCCAATCCAACTGTAATTTATTGATTATCAATTTTGTATCAAAAGTTATGATCAAAATAGTAAATAGGTGTCAGTTTTAGCACTTCTTTCATGAACTCTTTGCTTCATTCTAACTCGGAATTGTCCCAAACGGATGCATTGTGATCCTTGTGCAAGCTATCTTTATCCTCAATGATTAATAGGCTTGATCTTAGATAATCATAATAAATTTGCATCAAAATAACCTGAAAATCATCGAAACACGCAAACGGGGAGTAGTAGAGCACAACTTACGTAATTCATGCCATTATGCACCTAAATGCTCTAAAAGGAGTTCTTAATGCAATCAAAACGCATCTAAAAACTATATATAAAAGTGACACATCAAGGCTGTGGAGTGACTGAGTGGTGGGATGTTGATGCTTCTGTGGGTGCTGAAGTTGGTTCTTTTCTTGGTATTCCTCTTTGTTTCTTAGGTGGGGGTTCAAGTTGTTGTGCAATATCATTTTTAGGACAACCCCTCTTATTGTGGCCCTTTTCCCAACACAAGGTGCATGTCATTTCCATGCCATGCCTTCTTAGTTGTTCTGGCCTCTTGGGATCCTCATATGGATCTCTAATCCTATTCATTCTAGGCCTCCCTGTCCCACCTTAATTGGAGGGGGATCCAACTTGCACTTCACTCGAGGCTAATGTCTTTCACCTTCAATAGGTGGTATGGAAGCATCATAGGTTCTCAGGTATACCTCTACTCTATAACACTCATCAACATAAAGTTCTGCTTCTTGGTTGAGGAACTCAATACAGGCCACAACATGGCAACAAGACACACCTAATTTGTCCCATTTCTTGCAGGTACATGTTCTAGCCTCAAGGTTTACTATCAACTGATCAAGATATTACTTAACATTGAAAATCATATCTGTTGAGGGGATAACATCACACAACGAAGCTTTTTCCTTCTCCTTATCCAACATTGCTTGTATCCTAGGGCATAAAACATAATTACACTTCTCCATTTCTTATCTTTTGGTTACTAGTCTTTGCATTAGTGCAACCCTAATATCCTCCAACATGTAAATTAGGTGTTTGGTCCAAGCATTGACTATGTAACCATTAAATGTTTGTGCCATGTTATTAGTTATTGCATCAGACCTGATATCATCACTCATGAAAGCCCTACGGAAGCAAGTCAGGTTATATGCCCTAAAAGAAGTCATGAAGATCGGCATTTTGCTTTCTCCAATTCATCCAATGAGTAGGATTTAACTATGTTCCAGAATTTTAACTTCATGTCATCTCCCCTAAAATTCTTATGCCAATGTGCAAAAACATGGCGAGCACAATGTCTGTACTCTGCCTTTGGCAACACAGTGGCCACAACATGTAGTATAGCCTAATTGCAAAAGCACAGAAGCAAGGCAAGTTAATGTCATTTGAACATTAAATCTAATTCAATAATTTGTACCTTAGTCAACATTTTAACATTACCGTGCAAGTGTGCAAGTGTATATAATCAACAATTTATACCTTAGTCTACACTTTAACATTAGTGTGCAAGTGTGCAAGTGTATATAATCAACAATTTCAACCTAAATCAACACTTTAACATTAGTGTGCAAGTGTATATATTCAACATTTCAACCTAAATCAACACTTTAACATTAGTGTGCAAGTGTATATATTCAACATTTCAACCTAAGTCACATAATATAGTTCACATAATAACCTTCATGTGATTTCAACCTAGTTTGAACTAGAATATGTTAATTCACGTAATTCACATAAACATAACAACACAATGATGGCCAATCCACAATTCACATTAACATAATAAAGTAATAACATCACTAGTTAGGGTTTAGATACTTACAAGATGCTCATCACTAACAATGGCCAATCCAGTTTCATCCCCCAAGTCAAGGCAACTATGAAGGTGAGTGATGAACCAGACCCAAGAAGAGTTATTTTCTCCCTCAACTGCAGCCCAAGCAATTGGGAACATCTGCTCATTGGCATCCCTCCCTACTGCAGACAAGATCTGACCACCAGGGAATGTCTTCAAGAATGCAGCATCAATGCAGATGATTTTTCTGCACCCTTCCTTCCACCCCACCTGCAAACCCTCGTAAAAAGTGAAAATTCTCTAGAATGTAGGTGGATTTGACTTCTTACTTGTGTCAACCACCAAATCCAAGATTATTTCAGGGCTTGTTTGCTTGATTGCTTCTATGTACCTCCCTAACTTGAGGTAATGATCTTGCATTGACCCATGAAGTAGCTTGTGGGCATAATACTTGACAAACTCTTCTTCACCAAAGACCTTATAAGCTCTTTTGATGGTTTCTTGTATGTCCTTGGGCGGCCAATGGGGCCTAGCCTTGAAAACCTCCAAGCATTTCCTTAGCTACCCATGTAGCCTTCAACCCCTTATTCTTCTTCATGTTTCTGTGACACTTATGCACTCCCACCACCTTCCTCACTAAGAAACTTACCTTCAATGAATGCCAAGACCCATATAAGTAAAATGAACACCCCTTTACACACCTGACCCCAACTTCCTGCCTCCTTGACCTATTGCTTACAAAAAAAAGTGAGGTTCCTTCCTTGCAAAATAGAGTACTTAGCCACTGCCTTCTTGAAATCATCCCTGGTCGCAAACCTTTGGCCTGACTTCCACTCAAATTTGCAGAAATCTTTTTCCGGACCAACTAACACTCCTCTCCTAGGTCTAGCAATGCCTTCTGCCTCATCACCACTATCTGGAGGTATGTTTAGGTCCTCATCACAATCAAAGTACTCACTCTCATAGCCACACTCCCCTGTCACATTAGTTCTCCCAAATGTAGGATTTTTTGGGCATTTTATGTGCCTTCAACGACTTCTTTTTGGAGTTGGTGAGTCAGTATGTAACAACTTGTTGTTAGTATTCCTCACTCTCTCCCTAGCAATGTGATATTCTTCATCACTGAAATCAGACTCCTCTGGCACAGGTTCCTCCTCATCTTCTGCCCCAAATTCCTCCTCATATCCCTCACTCAGATCTGCATCCTCACTATTTTCTCCCTCACTCAAATCTGCATCCTCAGTTTCTTCTTCCTCTCCAACCACCTTCCCACTTGACCCCCTTTTTTTCTGGCTCATACAGTGAATCATCAGATTCATCACTGTACTGGCCTAACAACTCATCCAACCTTAAAGGACTGTCACTAGGTCTAGGGTCAGTCCACTCAAAGTTTTCCAGGAATTCATTGTTCAAGAGTTGTTCTGTGGCTAAGGGTTGAGTTATGGTTTTTTCAGGTGTTTTTTGTGGGCTTTTAGGGTTATCAGGAGCAATAAATGGGTATGTTACAGGTTCCGGACCTTTATCTACTTTAGTTGAGGTGTCAGTCAAAGATGAGGTGTCAAAATCCAACAAAATGAACACATCATCACTCCTCAACCTAGGTCTAGTTGGCAAATCAGTTTTAGGAGGAGGTGGACCCCTTCTTGGTGTCAATTTTTTATTTTAGTGGGTTGGGAAACGGAAAATGGTTTGGGAACAGGAATTGTATTTTTTATGGGTTTTTAGGTGGCAGGAATTATATTTTTACTGGGTTGGGGACCAGGAATATTCATCAAAGTTGATATGTCATTGCCTTTATGCTGCACATACAAGTCAATTGACCTATTTTTAATGGCTAATTGCCCAGCTTCAAACAGCTGAACATCACCCTCAATTTTTGTCAACCCCACCATCATCTCTACTCCTGGCCTAAGATACCAAACCCCATCAATGTCATCATAATTTCCAATTTCAGTGGCCATCTCATGAACCCCAATAACATAATTCATCTGGACATGCTTGAAAGGTCCTGCCTTTACCCCTAGGTATATCATCTCCCCAGCATTAGCTTTCATGAATTTCCCTCCATGCCAGAACCGTTAAGTAACATTTTTGAACAAACTATCTGACATTGCAACCTAATAATCATGAAAGATGAATTTAATGAACAATTATGCTAAATTAAACATGGAGGTAAAACTATAAGCTAAATTAAACATGTGAGCAACACTATAAGCCATTAATCAAGATTAAACCCCAAAACCCTAAAGAATGAAATCGAAAAAAAAAACTAGAAGAAGGAATCAAACACATACTTACAATGTTGAAGATGATGAGAAATACCCTTTCGCAATTCCCTTTAGATTGTCCTTCACAATTCCCTTCGCAAATTTTCGCACTTCCCTTTAGTTTTTGCTCTGATGAAATAAAATGGAGGAGAGAGAAAGCAATTGGTTTTGTTTTTTTGGGGGTTTTCGTTTTTTTGACGGGTTATGAAATTGGGTTGGGTTTTTGGGTGGGTTATGTTATTTGAGTGGGTTTTTGGGTGGGTCATCGGTTTTGGGTGGGTTTGGGTGGGTTTAATAACAGTCAACCTTTATTTATTACCAGTTCTTCAGGTAAGTCGTCATAATCCCTGATTAAAGTTAATCCTCATGTAAAGTGCATTGATTAGGAATACTTAAAAGACTTAAAATTGGAAGACCACGCAAAGGTTGACTTATTTAAAAAAAAATCCTTTAATATATTAGTGGAATTGCTTATGTTGTTCTTAATATGATACAGTAGGGTTTTGAATATAAGAACCAGTTGGTTATATATTCAGAACACTATGAACAGGGTAACAGGTCTAGTTACCCATTACTTTGTCGAGTGATTGAGCTGGCTGTTTTAGAAAAATATTTTCGAAAAAATATTTTCAAAGATATTTTCCATTAAAAAGGTTGCTAGCCTTTAGAGATCTTCATTCAATATTTAATTACCTTAAAGTGTGAGGATATCTTGTCTTTTCAAGAAAGATATTATTTAAGATACTTTCTTTAACTTAAGATTATCCTATATATTAGGTATTCTGATTTAGGGGACGCTTCAAGTTAGGGTTTTGGCCTATAAATACTGAGTAAGTTTTCTACATCACTCTTGACTCTCTCTCGAATTCATTGACCATCATTGAGAGCTTTCACAGAGAGAACAACTGAGCAATTTCCTAAAATAGAGTGCGCATTCCTTAGAGCTTAAAGACACTTTATTTGCTTTGTAAGAAAACGTGTTTAAGAGAAACTGATTGTATGGAATCTCCAACAGAGTGGTTAGAGATTAGGTAGTTCATTCGCGAGTGCTTGTGAGGTCAAGTGCGAAATAACACACTTGAGTAAGTGTGGGGTGAGCTGTTTCTCTGGAGTAAGAGAAACAGGTGTGTGAGAGTTTTCTTGTTATTCTATGTTGATTAATAAGAAAACTAGGATAGGAGGACGTAGGCCCTTATTTGAATAAATTTCGTTAAATTTGGTGTGTTCTTATCGCGTGTAAGTTCTGTTGTTTCCGCTGTCAAGAACCAGCTCAATTGGTTTCTCCTTAAAATGAAAGAAGTTGAATGTAGCACCAATCCTCCTAAGTACTTAATTCATCCCCCCTCTTGAGTACCTTGTAAACCTTCAATTGGTATTAGAGCAGGTTCTTTTTAATAGGGTAACACCTAGAGGAGTTGGTCATGAGTGCTCAAGAGATGAACGCAATGAGATATGACAATAAGACTCCCAAATTCAATGGGAAAAACTACGTTTTGTGGAAGAACATATTGAGGAATATCATTATTGGCATTGACTGCAAGTGTTGGTTGGTTGTAAAAGATGGACCAATAGAGATCACCAAGGATGTTGATGGTACCCTTATTGCGAAGAATGAGAGCGAGTATACATCTACTGATTATAAAAAGCTAGAGAAGAATGCCAAAGCCATGTCTATACTTCAACAGGCTATTGGAGAAAATGAGACAAACATAATCTCTGCATGTGTCTCGGCCAAAGATATCCTAAGATACCCTCGAACTTGCCTATGAGGAAACAAGTGAGGTAAAAGGTCTAAAATCGATTTACTTATGTCTAAATACGAAGCTTTTAACATGAACAAGGATGAAAAGATAAATGATTGCTTTGGTAGATTTTTGACTGTTGTAAATGATTTATAATCTCTTAGCAAAAGTTTTTCTGATGAGGATTTAGTTAGATTAATGTTAAGAAGTTTGACATATGTATGGACGGCCAAGGTAACATCTACTTATGAAGCAAAGGATCTCACATCGCTGAGTCTGGAACAGCTGATTGGTTTCCTAATGACTCATGAGATGCTGGTCGAGTCTAAGAGTGATAAGGGACCTTTCCGAGGTAATGCTATGAAGGGAACAGTTGAAGAAGAAGAAGAAGAAGATGGCATAACAATGATGGCTAAACGCTTTAAGAAGAACTTTAGAGTGAGATCAAAGGAAGAACTTTAAAGGTAAAAACTTTAAGAAAACTAACCCTTCAAGTGTAAGTTGCTTCAATTCTGGAGAATTTGGAAACATCATTCGTGATTGTACAAAGTGGAAGGACAAACAGTCCAAGAGCAATGATAAGAGAGCTTTCAAGAAGGCTATGGTGGCAACCATGTGGGGTGTTTCCGACTCAGGCTCAGAAGAGGACGAAGAATCACCTAATCATGAGACATGCATGACTGCTATTCTGGATCGAGGAGAAAACATTATGGCTGGAGGAACCAAGATGGAGAACAGTACATCAAACTTTTGTCTTATGATGAAGAAAGATGTAGTGAGTGAACACAAGGTAAATTTAGAGCAAATTTGTGAGGACATGCATCAATATGATAGATATAATATGCTTGAATGTATAGACTCTTTATAAGATGAATGTCTTAAGCTAAGGGAAGCTTACATAACTGGCAAAAGAGAATTGAAAGAAAAGAAAAACAAATGCGATTGATATTGCTAGTTGTGATCACTTTGAAAAAGTGTGTGTTGAGTTAAAGGATTAGGTGGCTGAACTCGACTTTGCACTTAACAAGTGCAAAGTCGAGTTGGAAACAACCAATTCTTCACTACTAGAAAAGGATGAGGATGCTCATAGTGATAGTGAAGAAGACTTAAATGTTCCCTTTGTGCATGATTTATTAACCTCCACTGATTCCCCCAATTTTGTTGCTTTTAAGAGTAAGGCAAACACTCTAAGCAAGTCTAATTTAGTGCCTAGCTAACTGTTTCCCTTGCAGGTCCTTGTGCTGCAGTTAGTAAAATGATCGATGAGTATGAAGGAAAATTTTGTGACTTGTAAGCTGAAATTCATCAATTGAATAAAGGGAAAGAAACAATGGTTGTCAACATGCCAAATGACTCCATGGTTTCAAACTTAAATTCGACCTTGAAAAACTTAAAAGTCATTTCAATGCTATGATTGAGAAAAATGCTTTTATAATAAAAATTCTTGAAACCAAGAACAAAGAGCTGTAAAATAGTCAAAGATATGTGGACAAACTCTTGTCTGCAAGGGATACGTTGAATCATCTTACCTCCATGGTAGGTAACAATAGTATAGCTGGTCTTGGTTGTTCCTGAATGAGAATTAGGACCAACTGGCACCTCAGGGAAACCACTTGGATCGAGGAATTCAAAAGAGGTAAATATGTCCTTGCAAATGATATGCATGTGTGTTATCATTACGGCATGAATGGGCATAAGATTTTTAATTGCTCTGCTAGGAAGAAAGGTGTAGAGAGAAACAACAAGCATGTTAAATAAGTCTGGCTGAGGCAGGACCTGCTAGAGTCAATTGTTTGTGGAAAGGGACCCAAGAAAGTTTTGGTTCTTAAATCTAGTGTTTAACTGTTTCTTGCAGGCTAAAGTAAGAGGTAACACCTTTTGGTATTTGGACAGTGGATGCTCAAGACACATGTCCGGGGATAAGAAATAATTTCTCTCACTCATAACCTATGTGGTAAGTGTTGCCTTTAGAAACAACAATAAAGGTTCCATTGTTGGTATAGGTAAAGTTGGTATTCACTTTCACAAGTTATTAATGATGTATATTATGTTGATGGCTTGCAACATAATTGTTGATCATTTCATAGCTATGTGATAAAGGCAATCGAGTTGAGTTTCAAGCTGACCTTTGTCACATAGTTAATTCATAAACAGGTGAACTTGTCTGTGAGGGAACCAGGAAATATGACATTTAAATCACCTTACTTGATAGGATTTCGGAGAACAAGTCCATTTGTTTGAGAGCTGTTTGTGAGTCAAATCAATGGGATTGGCATAAGAGGTTTGGTCATGCTAGCTTGTCACTCTTAAATAAACTTAGATCTCGTGACTTAGTGATTGAACTTCCAAACATTAAGCACGAGATTGACAAAGTTTGTTCAGAATCTGCCAAAGGGAAACATGTTAAATCCTCCTTTAAGCCAAAAAGTGTCATGAGTACCAGCATACCTTTCGAACTTGTGGATATTTATCTGTGTGGTCCTATGTGTGTGTAAAGTCGAAATGTTCACATGTTTGTATGTGTCATAGTTGATGATTTATCTAGATTTATCTGGGTCACATTTTTACATTCAAAGGATGAGACATTTGATGAGTTTGTTGCACAAATGAAACAGGTGCAGAACCCGTTAAATCATCATGATCAGCTGCTTGCGGTAAGATCTGATCATGGCTCAGAGTTTGACAATTCGAGTTTTATTGATTTTTGTAGAGAGCATGGAGTAAGTCACAACTTCTATGCCCACAGAACACCACAACAAAATGGTTGTAGGCGTGTTTTTATTGCCTATGCGTGATGAGCGCGTGTTTGACTACCTCATTGTAAAGGTTTTACAGAAAATGTTTTTAAAGTCGCCAATAAGTTTTTAAAGGAAGACTCATAAACCTAATTGGATATTAGAAATCGTAGGGACAACTTAGGGACTTATCCAATGTAGTTTTCCCCATCATGACTCCATTGATGGTCAATGAACTATAGATTGAATTCGGGGGTGAGGGTACGAATAAGATCAGGAATCAAATTCGCCCATTAATGGCCTCTACTAAATATGATTCATATCTATATTTATGCAAATAAACAACCACACAATATTTCAGTGTCGGTTCATTAAACAAACAAAAGACTAATTTTTGGTGACATGTTATTATGAAATCAAATTACAGGGAACCTAATAGGTTGTCCAAATTTTCTAAATTTAATGTTAAAACAGTTCTTTAGGTCTTTGATTAGCAATAATAATCATGTGAGGGGATGAAAGTATTACGACATACAATCATGCATATGAATAAAAAAGAAAATAAATAAAAAGCGAAGATTTAGGATTAGAATGTACAGAATAGCGTTAATCCCTTCAATTGTGAAGAGTAAATTGTTAGTTCAAAAAGGAATTAAATTGGAATTGACCCTTAGGAATTATACCTTTGTCACATGGGTCTTATACAACGATCTTCAGGATGAACAATCTTGAAGCTTGAAATAAATTCAAAGGGATGGATGTGTTTGAATGTGTTTGAGTGTGTTTAATTATGATTTTGAGTGTTGGAATGTGTTTAAGTATAGGAGAGTACGTGTAGAAGTCGTACAAAAGCATTGTGAAAAGTCGTTTGAATAGAAAGGATAAAATAAAACTGTGTGCCTGGTGCACAACTTTGCGCGTGACACACAACTTGTGCGCCATACGCACAGCTTTGCACCATATGCACTTTCTTTCTGGCCAGTTTTTTGATTGTTTTTTGATTCTTTTTTATCCTTTAATAAAATCTATCCTTTCAAATCCGAAATCAACTATCTTGAGGAATAAAAATCTGATTTTTGAAATATCCTCTAAAAATTAATTATCAAGAATAATTAATATTAAAATATTAAAAATGCAATTAATTATCATGAATAATTAATTGGGCTTTAAAATTGGACTTGGATTGTTTTAAACCAATAAATAAACTTTATATTTTCCAAGTAATTTTGGGCTTAGCTTGTTCGATTGCTCTTCCTTTGGACCGGACCAATTAGGACGACGATATGTTTCATCGTTGGGTACTCAATGGGGAGACACGATTTTGTGTCTAAAGAAGACCACTTTGACTAAGGTTCAGGAAAACGATAGTCAAAGTATACAGTGTCGGGACGGATTCTAAACGCTTTGCAGTTTAGAACTGACCTATACATCGCCGGTTTCTGCAAAACAAAGTTAGTACGCAAGACGATAACTACAAGTAATCTGATTACCTACAGAAGATGATGTTAGTAGATAGGTGCAAACAACTCAGATAATAATGCACATATGCAAAGATACAAACTCTTTTTCTCAAGGGATGCATGCGACGCTATGCAAGGATCAAGGATATGCAAAGCTAAGGGAGATGAAACGTCATGCAAGGTCAGGGTTATGCAAGACTAAGAGAAAGATCTGGATAGATAGAGATAGATAGGATGATATGGATTAGTAGAGAGATAGGTTGATTTTCGAAAACAATTTTGGTAATGAATCAGGGTCCGCAAGTGAGATCCGCATATTACAACTCATCGGGAGTCTAATTTGGAGGAACCACCACATATATAGGAAGCCCCCACTTTGGGTAAGCTTATCTTGAATTAGGCACTCTCATCCTAGATTAGAACGTACTTGATTTGTATTGAGCATTCAGAGTTCTTCACTGGGGATTATTCTTTGGGGAGTTGATATAGGCAAAGTCAGGTATTTCCAGAGACCATTAAATTATCGGAGAGTCCTTCAGGGACAAGGAGAGTTTAGAATAAAAATAAAAGGTTAAATTTGTGACTTAAAAAAAAGTAGGTGGGAAAGGCTTTTACGTGGCTACGTTCAGATTCGAGTCGATGTCGGGATCTAGAAAGAGTATGCTTCTGAACTCTAGAATGTCAAATCATTAGACCTTGATTAATTTATTTTATTGAAGCGGTCGGACCTCGAGATGAGGATTCCTACGTATCCTTGCGGAATCAGACCATTCATAGTTTTGGATCTGATTGATTTTTGTGTGCCCTAACTTTCGCCTAGGCCGCCATTTCGGGTTATTAACCTAGCAAGCTTGGACATAGCTTGAAGAAGGAATTAGGGTTGATGAAAGGTTAAAATGCTTAAGGTTTGAGGCTTTGATGAAGGTTTAATTGAATGGGCTAAGGTAAGGATATATGATTTGAATTATATGACTAAGGTTTTGATGGTTGGAAGGATTTTGGAATGAGGGGTATGACTTGTGTGCAAGCCCCCTAGCTTGACTTGACTTTTTGCCTTTGGCTTTTTTCTTCTTCTTTTTTTTTTCTCTTGTATTTGCTTTGTGCATTTTCTTTTGCTTTTGCTTTCTTTTTTGGAAAAATTGATAGGAACAGTCCCAACTATGGGCGTTCCACCATTTTCAGTCCCAACTAAAGATTATTTCTGAGCGGTCCCAACTATACATCATTTTTACCAAATTTGGTCCCAGCAGGTTAATAACCTGCTGTAACAGGTTAAACGAATTTCCTTTTATTTTTTTGCCCCAACTTTCATTTTCTCTCTCCTCTAATGGACATCCACCCTTCTCATCCCCACCTTCAAAACTCCCAGCCACAACACCACCCCTCCACCACCAACACCGGAGGTGTACCCCTCCACTGTGCCACCACAGCACCACTAGACCCCCGATCCCACCATCACTCATCTTCAATCTCCCCCAACAATCTGACCCCATTTCTCCACTAATCCACTAACCACCAAAGAATACAAAACCCTCCACAAGTGATGAGCAACACCTTTCTTACCCAACAAAATTTCCCAGAATTCTTCTAAATTGACTCTTCCAACAAAAATGAAGAAAAGTGAAGATATGGGTGTTTCAGAGACGAATTATAATGGAAATAACAAAGCGAAAGAATTGAAGAAAGAATTGCTAAGAATTGCTAAGAAAGAATTGGAAATCAGTAAAGAAGAAGAAAATGAGTAGCGAGAGAGATAGAGTAGCAGCGCAACCGAGTCGAGGTGAGATAGAGTAGCGAGAGAGAGTGTGTGTGAGAGTGGGGCTACGGCTGGGACGCGAGAGAGTGGCGCGCGCGTGATGCGCGCCGTGGTCGTGGATTTACGGCGGCGAGTAAAGGGTGGTGCTTGCGGTAGTTCGAAGGGGGCGGACACGGTTTGCACGGTGGTGCTTGGTGTTTTGGTATCGAAATAAAAGCGGATGAGAGAGGGGCTTCCTTTGTCGGTGCTTTCCGGCGAGATTTTGAGGGGGTGGCAGGGGAGGAATGCGGGAGGAAGGAGGGAGGAGGGAGCTGCAACTGGGGGAAGGTAGTAAGGAGAGAGAAAGGGGAAGGAGAAGGTAGTAAACCAGATTAAAAAAAAAAGTAAAAACAAAAATTAACCGGTAAAATGGGTCACCAGTCAACTGGGACCATTTTTGTAAAACATACCCCAAAGTTGGGACTACTCAGAAATAATCTTTAGTTGGGACTGAAAATGGCGGAACGCCCATAGTTGGGACTGTTCCTGTCAATTTTTCCTTCTTTTTTTTCGCACTCTAAATTCTTTAACTTTTTTGTTTTTGCCTGGCATTGATTTTTTTTATGTACTGAGGCTTGCACACAAGTTTATATGGTTTTAGGTATTGGAAGGCTTTAAAGGTTATTTGTGGAGCATTAATTTGAAAGGCTATTTGGCTAAGGATCATAGAGGATGATGGCTTAAGGGATATTTTTTTTGTTTTGGTTGCATGAGATGGTTTATGGATGACAGTTTTTTGGAATGATGGAAGGAAGAGGGGAATAACTCCTAATTCAAAGTATGTCCATTTTTTTTTTTTGAACATTTTTTTTTTGTATTTTCTTTTTGAATTTTTTTGAATTTTTTTATTAATAAAGGTCATTAGAGACCATCTGATTCAAGTTTCATCATCAAATTTGAAGCATATAAATGACGGTGAAAGGCCAATGAAAATAAAAAGAAAAATAAAGGATATAAACATGGAAAGGCTATAATAGATAAAGTCCTATAGTGACATAGACTCGATGGGAAAGGAAAAAAATGGCTCTGGTTAAGGACTCTCTTACTCATCCTAGGAAACCAGAAATAAAAGACTAAGCCTTTGAATTGTTGATGCACTGCCTAAGGGGTTGTTGGTGATGCTGATTCTCGTTGTAAGAAAATCTAGAAGTCTATTGTCATCGATCATGTTTTGCATTGCACTTGTAGGATCCAACACTGGATATCATATGTTCATTATTCCGTTGGAATTCGCAGTAGAAATATAGGTTGCACCTTTTGAATTTTCTTTTAGGTGTAGGGTTCGGAGTAGATTCTACCGAAGTGATCGCGCCTCTAAAAGTAATCTCATGACTCTAAATGAAGTCGAGGTGGTGATAGTGAGCTTGATGAGCTTTATAGTAGGTTCACTTTTTTTGTTCCTTCATTAGGCGTTCCTGTTGTAATCTCTCAACCGGTCATGAACGAAATCAAGTGTACCTCGCTTGTAAGATTTTAGAAATGAATTTCGAAATAAGAAATGGAAATGAGATGGAAATGGGAAATGAGAAATGGAAATGTAAAATGAGAAATGGGAAATGATTTTGAAATGGATATGGGCTTTGGGAGAAGCATGGGCTTGACCATGAGGGAGACATGGGTCTAACCATATGCGAATACATAAATGGGCTAGACCTAGGACTATGCAAACGGTGGACTCAATGACTGGGTTTTGGGTAATGATAGGGGAAACTAGACTTTGAACTTACGAGTGAGTAAGTAGGCTAGACTTTACGCAAGACTGGATAAGAAAGGAGACTAGACTCTAGACAACAAGACTTTGAACTTACGGGTGAGTAAGCAGGCTAGATAACTAGACTTTGGAACATACATTAGACTAAGCAGGCTATACTCAAAAATTGCCTATGTGGATTTATGGAATACTAGCTTCGATAGACTTAGGGGTTACCGTTATGGTCTTAAGGGATGAGTAGCTTCACTAAACTCGAGAGTTTAGGTTGTTATGGATCTTACGGAGAACTAGATGTGCTAGACGTAAGGGAGTTGGGCCATATGGACTTAGGAAAGAGTAGCTTTGCTAAACTCGAGAACTAGGCCAATATGGACTTAGGGAAGAGTTGAACTTGACTAGGGCCTACATGGAGATGCAAACTAGACCTAGGGTATGAATTGGGCTGCCTAGCTAAATGGACCTAAATTTGGACTTGGAATGGGATTAACATACATGTTTGACTTAGACTGGGAGATGCATATTGACTTTGACTTTGGAAATGGACTAGGTTTGGACTTAAATAGGAATGGATTGGGATTGGACTTAGACTGGGCTTGACATAGACTAAAATTCACATAAAGGTGCAAATGGGCTTAGATTTTGACATGAAATAGACTCACATGGGCCTTAGATGGTCTCTAATGCTAATGGGCCTAATATGAATGCATGGACTCAAATGAGCCTAAAATGAATGCAAATGGATTATAATGCACATGGGCTTAAAATGAATGCAAGGACTCAAACGTAGATGGGTCTGGGATGAATGCAAATGGATTGGGATTGGGTTGATTGGATGAAGGTGTTTGGACAAGGTCTAGAATTTTCAAAATTCATTTTTGAAAGGGACCCTTTTATTTTTATCTTTTATTGGGAAAATATAATGGATTTATTAAAAATTGATTAAAATTTTTAAGAAAGACTTTTTTTTGTACATGTGGTAGGATGATGATTAGTGAATGATTTCGAAAAAGATAGGATAGAAGAATCTGTAGGATTGATTTTGAAAAGGATATGTTTTAATGGAATATGCTAGGGTAGGATCGATAGGGAAGATTAGTTGGATAGAAGGGATAAGATGGGAGGAGGTAGACATGTATGACGACTCTAACTCTATCATGATCACTTATCTAGATGCACTTTTTAGGATAGACTCAACCTTATGTGATATGTATGGAAAGATCGATTATTATCTTTGAATTGGGTGAGTTTTGTTTGAGAAAGATGTCCTAAAAGTGATTATGAACGACAATGCGCATATAGATCGAAATCCAGCAAATAAACCGACGAAACCATAAAACCCAACAGTATTATTGCACAGATAAAAGTTGCGTGCCACGCAAGCTGCTCGTTCCACGCAAGCTGCTTGTGCCACATGCAAGCTTCTTGCGCCACACACAACAAGCTTGCTAGCCATGCAGTCTGATGCATCAGGCGCAAGCTTCTTTCTTGAGACGCAAGATACTTGCTCTTAGTGCAGTGCTCTGGCGATGCGGTTTTTCGTTTCGACGATGTATTGGTCGTTTTTCGATGATTTTAGACTAATTCGAGGGGAAATTCGAGGGGAAAGCATGTTGAACATAGCAAATAGGCAATCAATAATGTCATATAGGCAAGAATAGTATGCAATTCCAACCTAAAGTCAAGATTTGTGTTTAATACTATGGTTAGGCTTTGGTTAAGGATGAAAAGGGTCCATAACTAAGAGATTGATCGCACGCTTCGTACCTTTGCTTAAAAAGGTGGCCACGTGTTAGACACACTCCAGTTCTCATGTTAGGAACAAGAGAACGATCCCATGATTGAGTAGGTTTGCTTATGACTAAGATCCAACACTATCGCTTAGGAAGCTTTTTGGAAGGACAAAGCATAAACACTCCGGGGGTGGCCTCACATAGAACATGCGCTAATGACGCAGGGACGATTGTCCTTATAGTGGCTTAAATCAGTAGCTATGCATATGCAAAACTGTAATGTTATTTAAAAGCATAAAACAAGTATGAATCGTATTTTTTGAGTTTCACCCACTCATTTAAAAAAAATTGTTTTTTTAATCCTCCCCTGTGGAGTCGCAAAATTGTAGGCGTATTTTTATTGCCTACTCGGGATGAGCGCGTATTTGACTACCTCATTGTAAAGGTTTTACTGAAAATGTTTTTAAAGTCACCAACAAGTCTTTAAAGGAAGACTTATAAACCTAATTGGATATTGGGAAATCGTAGGGACAACTTTGGGACTTATCCAATGTAGATTTCCCCGTTATGACTCCATTAATGGTCAATGAACCATAGATTGATTTCGGAGGTGAGGGTACGAATAAGATCAGGAATCAAATTCGCCCATTGATGGCCTTTACTAAATATCAATTCATATATATATTTATGCAAATAAATAACCACATAATATTTCAATGCAATCTGAATATTAATATATGTCGCTTCATTGAACAAACAAAAGACTAATTTTTGGTGACATGATATTATGAAATCAAAGTACAGGGAACCTAACAGGTTGTCCAAATTATCTGAATTTAATGTTAGAACAGTTCTTTAGGTCTTTTATTAGCAATAATAATCATGTGAGGTGATGAATGCATTAAGACATACAATCATGCATATGAATAATAATGAAAGTAAATAAAAAGGAAAGATTTAGGATTAGAATGTACAGAATAGCGTTAATTCCTTCAAGATCTACATTGTGACAAGTAAATTGTTAGTAAAGAAACAAATTAAATTAGAATTAACACTAAGAAATTATACCTCTGTCGCCTGAGTCTTATGCAACGATATTCAAGATGAGCAATCTTGAAGCTTAAAATAAGAAATTCGAAGGGATGGATGAGTTTGAATGTGTTCGAGTGTGTTTCAATATGATTTTGAGTGTTTGAATGTATTTAAGTATAGAAGAGTACGTGTAGAAGTCGTAGGAAAGCATTGTGAAAAGTCGTTTGAAGAAGCGAGGTATTTATAGGCAAAGGAAACCGAAAACGAATAGAAAGGATAAAATAAAATTGTGCGCCATACACACAGCTTTGCGCCACATGCACTTTCATTCTGGCCGGTTTTTTGATTGTTTTAAGATTAATTTTTATCCTATGATAAAATCTATCCTTTGAAATCCGAATAAAAATCTGATTTTTGAAATATCCTTTAAAAATTAATTATCAAGAATAATTAATATTCAAATATTAAAAATGCAATTAATTACCATGAATAATTAATTTGGCTTTAAAATTGGGATCGGATTGTTTTAAACCAATAACACTAGTGGAAAAAAAGCTATATGTCACAACACAACAGCTGCGGCCCTTAAGAGAACCGAATCGGTAAATCCTCGAAATTTTGGGTGGGAAATTGGGCAACACAAACCGCTGCGGTCCTTAGAAAACCGGATCAGTTAACAGAAAACCGATCCGGTTTTCTGTTAACCGCTGCAGTTCTTAGAACCGCAACGGTTAATATTTGCCCAATTTCCCCAATTCACCAGCCTATTCCCCCCAATTTACCAGCCCATTTCCGTTCAGTTTAAAAGCCCCCCAAAACTAAACCCCCCATTTCTCACCCTCTCACCCGCCTCTTTTTCCTCCTAACCCTCTAATCTCTCTAACTCCTCTGATCCTCGAACCCTAAACCAAACAACACCAACACCAACATTATCACCACCATTATTCACGAACCTCCTATCTCTCTTCTCTTTTTCCTCTCTTTCAACCCTAAAGCTTCGACTGAACCCCACCACCACGTATGGTCATTGATTCGCACGATTTGCACGAAGCTCCGACTGAACCACTGAAGCCGAAGACCATGAAGTTTGGGTTCTAAGGTGGTCAGACACCGTTGCGAGGTTTTCGATTCTCGAGATGCTACAATGGCGGATTTCGATGCGTTTCAGGGACATTTTAGCCTGTTCCCGCTGCAAGACTATTCGTTGTTGGTAATTTCCTTTTTGAATTTTGTTTTATGAAATTATATTGTTTATTTGGTTGATTTATTGTTGATTTACTTAGCTAATTTTTAGCTGTAGAAATTAACAAATATTGTCGCTATTATACAACAAAATTAGCGGATTAATTTGATGACAGAAATTTATAATAATGCCGACCTTTCTTCATGTAATGTACATTAATGCAGATTTGAACTAGATATCTTAGAAATGTTATGAACTAGAGTTGCATTTTATATTGTAATGAGCGATACATTGTCAATTAAACCGTTGAAGAAGTTTATTTAGTTCGCTTGATAATTAGAGAAGAGCAAATGTGATGCATCTTCTCAGGACAAAGAGAGGTCTAATTGGGTCGATTTTTATTTCCGTGATGAGTGTAGTTTTTAGTTATTCTCCTTGTATTTGGGGGCGACCTGTAAGCTTCGGTGATAGAGAAGTGAAGTTTGTAGTTCTGGTGGTTGTGAGAAGTTTGAATATCTCATCTGTTTTTATGAAGTACTCTCTTAATACTGTATAGTGTGAGTGTGCCACTGGTATGACCTATAGTGTGGTCAGTGGTATGAGTGTAGGACTTCGTAGCTGGTTAAAGATAAGTTGTGCTTGTGAAGTTTTCTGCGATTGGGTTCTCTTAATTCAAAGACTCAAATGCATTAGCATCTAGCTCCTTCAAGGTTGTGATTGGGTTCTGAAAATACTGCAAATATCTAATGGGGCAAAGAAGTAGTAAAGGATAAAGTTACATGTATAGGATCTGAGTCTTCTTCCTCTCTTTCTTGTTCCTTACCAGGGCAGTTGTCAGTGAATATATATGTTTTCAGATTACATGTAATTTATGGTGGCTTTGAGTTCAAAATGTTAAAATAGTGGTGATTGTTATGTTCTAGATCAATAGTACATGTAACTGAGCACTCACTGGACCTTTAGCATCAAAGGTGATTTGTGAGTCTTGTACTACAACTTGTTCCTTCTTTTTGGCTTGTGTCTAAGTCGGGTCTTTTTTCCTCTTTGTTGTTTCCAGGTACAAAAAATGGAGACTTGTGTCACACCATTTTTAAATGATGGTGTTGGTGAACAGCTGAAGCCATTCCCTGAGAGGTTGTATGCTGTACTTCCTAGGGTAGCTAGTGGATCAGTTCCTGGCGAATCTGTTGATCCATACTTAAAGGACAATAGCATGTGGAAGAAGCATGTCAAGGCTTACAAAAGAATCAATAGCCTTCTTGATACTGGTAGATACCGTAACATTATGGATATGAATGCCGGATTGGGAGGTTTTGCCACAGCTATACATATAATATTTTTGTGTAACAGTTCAAAGTTCTTCTTTTGTGTATATGTATCAATACCCTGTACAAACACAACATAATATTTTAATATATCTAATTATTTATGCTTATGCTTCAATTAAGCATAATATGCTTAATAAAATGAGTATTAATATATACTATTGATTTTATGTCGATTAATAATGAAAAAATGAAAAAAAAATAAATAAATTGGTTTTTGGGGTGGTCAACCGCTGCGGTTTTGGGTCAAAACTGCAGCAGTTAACTTGCTTAATTGCTACGGTTTTGGACCCAAAACCGCAGCGGTAAAGGATTAACTGACCCGGTTTAGAACCGGATCAGTTAATATTTGGGGACTGCTGCGAGTCCAACCGATGCGTCCCGAAACCGGAGCGGTAAGCCCGATTTTGACCGCAGCGGTTGAACTTTTTTCCACTAGTGTAAAGAGACTTTATATTTTCGAAATGCTTTTGGGCTTAGCTTGTTCGATTGCTCTTCCTTTGGACCAGACCAATTAGGACGACGGTATGTTTCATCATTGGGTACTCAATGTGGAGACACGATTTTGTATCTACAATGGTATAGTTGAAAAAAGAATAGAACTTTAGAGGAGATGGCGAGGACGATCCTTATTAGAAGTGGTCTGCCTAAGAGTTTTTGGGGAGAAGTTGTGAACATTGCATACTATATTTTAAATCATACTCTCATTAGACCAAAATTGAATAAGACCCCATATGAACTCCTAAAGGGTAGAAAGCCCAATATTGCACACTTTCGTATCTTTGGGTGCAAGTGTTTTGTGCATAATAATGGGAAGAACCAGCTTGATAAGTTCGACCCTAGGGGTGATGAGGCAGTCTTTCTTGGATGTTCTTCTCAAAGTAAAGCATATAGGGTGTTTAATATGTGGACCTTATGTGTTGAGGAGAGTCTCCATGTGATCTTTGATGAATTTAACATGTGTTCTCAGATTGCACAGGTGGAGCAAGGAGATACCATTGGAATGCTCGAGTTTACTAGAGAATAGCTAGCTGGTTCCTATCAGGATCTAGAAGAGGAAACAAGTCCACTTACTGATCCACCAAATGTTGATGGTGTAGGATCTAATCTAGAACGAGAAGAGAATCATGAGAATTTATCTCAGGGGGAACCAGAAGCTGATGGTCCCCAAGGAGAGGGACAAGTAAATGCCTCAGGGGAACCACTGAGATGGTGGTAATCCTAATGATCGAGGAACAAGTCAGTAATGAGCAAGGATCCACTTTGCAACCTAGCACAACTGAGAGATTCAAATTGGATGCTACTAGGGTGCAAGCTGTTTCCAGTCATATTGAGTCAAGAGCACAAAATGTATGAGTTTCAAAAAGTTTTAGATATCAATCTTCTCATCCCTCTGATCAAATCATAAGTGATATTAATAAGGGAATTCAAACAAGAAGAGCTGTTTATAAAAACTTTTGTCCTTTCTTTTCATTTTTGTCTAGCATAGTACCAGCTAACTATAAGATGGCTTTAATTTGAACGATCTAGATTGGATTTTGGCGAAAGATGAATTGAATCAATTTAAAAGAAACCAGGTGTGGCATCTTGAGCCAAGACCACTGGATAGGTCAGTCGTTGGTACCAGAATGATATTTAGAAATAAATTGGATGACCTATGTAAAATAGTCCGAAATAAAGCAAGGCTTGTGGTGTAAGGTTACAATCAGTAAGAAGGCATTAAATATGATGAAACTTTTACACATGTGCTAGATTAGAGAATATTAGAATACTAATTGCTTTTGCTGCTGAGATGAATATGAAATTGTTTCAGATGGACGTGAAGACAACTTTTCTTAACAATTATTTGGAGAAAGAGGTATATGTTGAGCAACCACCTGATTTTGCTGATCAGTTGTTTCCCCATTATGTGTATAAACTTAATAAGGCTTTGTACGGTCTTAATCAAGCTCTAAGAGCTTGGTATAAGAAACTGTCAAAGTTCTTGATGGAAAACGAATATAAGAGAGGAACAGTTGACAAAACTTTGTTTATCAAAACAGGGGAAACATTTGTTCGTAGTCCAAATTTATGTTGATGATATTGTATTTGGAGCTACTAATCAGGATTTATGTGATGAGTTTGCTAATCTTATGCAAAGTGAGTTAGAAATGAGCATGACAGCAGAACTTGGTTTCTTCCTTGGTCTGCAGATTAGGCAAACAGTTGATGGGATCATGATCCACCAGCAGAAGTATCTGAGGTAACTTCTAAAGAAGTATGGAATGGAGAACAACATAGCTTACGACACTCCGGTTCCCACATCTTCAAAATTAGATGCCAATCTAATTGAAAATAATGTGGAAGCTTCGTTGAACAGAGGGATAGTTGGTTCCCTCTTGTATCTAACAACAAACAGACCTGGTATTGTACTCTCTGTAGGATTGTGTGCCATATTTCAAAGCGTTAAGAAGTCTCATCTAAAGGCTGTTAGAAGAATACTTAGGTATTTGGTGGGAACAGATGATTTGTGCTTGTGGTACCCCAAATTAAGGCACATCAATTGAGATGGTAGGGCATATAGATGCAAATTATGCTGGTTTCCTTGTTGACAGTAAAAGTATATAAGGTATGGCACTTTTTAGGTTCATGTTTGATTTCATGGGGCTCTAAAAAGCGGAATTCAGTGGCCTTATCCACGACAGAATATGTTCCCAGTTATTGTGGATAAGGAACCAACAGAAAGATTTAGATGTTGCTTATGAAAATCTTCCAATCATGTGTGATAACACCAGTGCCATTAACATTTCAAAAACCCCCGTTCAAAGACTCTAAAACTAAGCACATTAAGATGAGGCACCATTTCCTTAGGGATAATGTTGAGAAAGGCTTGGTTGAATTGTTGTTTTGTAAATGTGAAGATCAGATTGCTGATATCTTCACAAAACCTTTGTGTAATGAGTCTTTTTGCAAGTTTAGAGTCTTATTAGGGTTAATAAAGTTTAAGTAAGAGTCGTGTTAGGAGTAATTAGGTTTAGGTATTTTTAGCTTCACCTGTTTCCCCTTAGGGGTCGTTTGGTTCAAACTAAGGAATGGAAAGGGAATAGAATGGAATGAAAGGATGGAATGGAAATAGAATGTGTTACCTTGATCACTTGTTTGTTTTGATGTAGGATTTGAATCATTATCCTAATGACTCCCTTACCTTTGCTTTCTTCATGGGAGTTATTAGGGAGAAGTTGTGAACATTGCATAATATATTTTAAATCATACTCTCATTAGACCAAAATTGAATAAGACCCCATATGAACTCCTAAAGGGTAGAAAGCCCAATATTACACACTATCGTATCTTTGGGTGCAAGTGTTTTGTGCATAATAATGGGAAGAACCAGCTTGATAAGTTCGACCCTAGGGGTGATGAGGCAGTCTTTCTTGGATATTCTTCTCAAAGTAAAGCATATAAGGTGTTCAATATGAGGACGTTATCTGTTGAAGAGAGTGTCCATACGATCTTTGATGAATTTATCATGTGTTCTGAGATTGCACAGGTGGAGCAAGTAGATACCATCGGAATGCTCGAGTTTACTGGAGAATAAGTAGCTGGTTCCTATCAGGATCTAGAAGAGGAAACAAGTCCACTTACTGATCCACCAAATATTGATGGTGTAGGATCTAATCTAGAACGTGAAGAAAATCAAGAGAATTTATCTCAAGGGAAATAGAAGCTGATGGTCCCCAAGGAGAGAGACAAGTAAATGCCTCAGGGGAACCACTGAGACGGTGGTAATCCTAATGATCGAGGAACAAGTCAGTAATGAGCAAGGATCCACTTTGCAACCTAGCACAACTGAAAGATTTAAATTGGATGCTACTAGGGTGCAAGTCAAGCTCAAATCATATTGAGTCAAGAGCACAAAATGTATTAGTTTCAAAAAGTTTTAGATATCAATCTTCTCATCCCTCTGATCAAATCATAAGTGATATTAATAAGGGAATTCAAATAAGAAGAGTTGTTTATGCAAACTTTTGTCCTTTCTTTTCATTTTTGTCTAGCATAGTACGAGCTCACTATAAGATGGCTTTAATTTGAACAATCTAGATTGGATTTTGGCGCAAGATGAATTGAATTAATTTGAAAGAAACCAGGTGTGGCATCTTGAGCCAAGACCACTGGATAGGTCAGTCGTTGGTACCAGATTGATATTTAGAAATAAATTGGATGACCTATGTAAAATAGTCCGAAATAAAGCAAGGCTTGTGGTGTAAGGTTAAAATCAGCAAAAAGGCATTAAATATGATGAAACTTTTGCACATGTGCTAGATTAGATAATACTATAATACTAATTGCTTTTGCTGCTGAGATGAATATGAAATTGTTTCAGATGGACGTGAAGACAACTTTTCTTAACAATTATTTGGAGGAAGAGGTATATGTTGAGCAACCACCTGGTTTTGCTGATCAGTTGTTTCCCCATTATGTGTATAAACTTAATAAGGCTTTGTGCGATTTTAATCAAGCTCTAAGAGCTTGGTATAAGAAACTGTCAAAGTTCTTGATGGAAAACGAATATAAGAGAGGAACAGTTGACAAAACTTTGTTTATCAAAACAGGGGAAACATTTGTTGGTAGTTCAAATTTATGTTGATGATATTGTATTTGGAGCTACTAATCAAGATTTATGTGATGAGTTTGCTAATCTTATGCAAAGTGAGTTAGAAATGAGCATGACGGCAGAACTTGGTTTCTTCCTTGGTCTGCAGATTAGGCAAAAAGTTGATGGGATCATGATCCACCAGCCAAGTATTCGAGGGAACTTCTAAAGAAGTATGGAATGGAGAACAACATAGCTTACGACACTCAGGTTCCCAAATCTTCAAAATTAGATGCTAATCTAATTGAAAATAATGTGGAAGCTTCGTTGTACAGAGGGATAATTGGTTCCCTCTTGTATCTAACAACAAGTAGACCTGGTATTGTACTCTCTATAGGATTGTGTGCCAGATTTCAAAGCACTAAGAAGTCTCATCTAAAGGCTGTTAGAAGAATACTTAGGTATTTGGTGGGAACAGATGATTTGTGCTTGTGGTACCCCAAATTAAGGCACATCAATTGAGCCGGTAGGGCACATAGATGCAAATTATGCTGGTTTTCTTGTTGACAAGAAAAAGTACATAAGGGTATGGCTCACTTTTTAGGTTCATGTTTGATTTCATGGGGCTCTAAAAAGCGGAATTCAAAGGGCCTTATCCACGACGAAATATGTTCCCGATTATTATGGATAAGGAAACAACCTAAAGATTTTGATGTTGCTTATGAAAATCTTCCAATCATGTGTGATAACATCGGTGCCATTAACATTTCAAAAACACTGTCAAAGACTCTAAAACTAAGCACATTGAGATGAGGCACCATTTCCTTAGGGATAATGTTGAGAAAGGCTTGGTTGAATTGTTGTTTTGTAAATGTGAAGATCAGATTGCTGATATCTTCACAAAACCTTTGTGTAAAGAGTCTTTTGCAAGTTTAGAGTCTTATTAGGGTTAATAAAGTTTAAGTAAGAGTCGTGTTAGGAGTAATTAGGTTTAGGTATTTTTAGCTTCACCGTTTCCCCTTAGGGGTCGTTTCGTTCAAACTAAGGAATGGAAAGGGAATGGAATGGAATGAAAGGATGGAATGGAAATAGAATGTGTTACCTTGATCACTTGTTTGTTTTGATGTAGGATTTGAATCATTATCCTAATGACTCCCTTACCTTTCCTTTCTTCATGGGAGTTATTGGGGAGAAGTTGTGAACATTGCATAATATATTTTAAATCATACTCTCATTAGACCAAAATTGAATAAGACCCCATATGAACTCCTAAAGGGTAGAAAGCCCAATATTGCACACTATCGTATCTTTGGGTGCAAGTGTTTTGTGCATAATAATGGGAAGAACCAAATTGATAAGTTCGACCCTAGGGGTGATGAGGCGTCTTTCTTGGATATTCTTCTCAAAGTAAAGCATATAGGGTGTTCAATATGAGGACGTTATCCGTTGAGGAGAGTGTCCATATGATCTTTGATGAATTTATCATGTGTTCCGAGATTGCACAGGTGGAGCATGTAGATACCATCTGAATGCTCGAGTTATACGGAGAATAAGTAGCTGGTTCCTATCGGGATCTAGAAGAGGAAACAAGTCCACTTACCGATCCACCAAATATTGATGGTGTAGGATCTAATCTAGAACGAGAAGAAAATCATGAGAATTTATCTCGGGGAAACAGTGCGATGGTCCCCAAGGAGAGAGACAAGTAAATGCCTCGGGGGAACCACCGAGACGGTGGTAATCCTAACGATCCAGAACAAGTCGGTAATGAGCAAGGATCCACTTTGCAACCTAGCACAACCGAGAGATTCAAATTGGATGCTACTAGGGTGCAAGTCAAGCTTCCAAATCATATTGAGTCAAGAGCACAAAATGTATTAGTTTCAAAAACTTTTAGATATCAATCTTCTCATCCCTCTAATCAAATCATAAGTGATATTAATAAGGGAATTCAAACAAGAAGAGTTGTTTATGAATACTTTTGTCCTTTCTTTTTAATTTTTGTCTAGCATAGTACGAGCTCACTATAAGATGGCTTTAATTTGAACAATCTAGATTGGATTTTGGCGCAAGATGAATTGAATCAATTTGAAAGAAACCAGGTGTGGCATCTTGAGCCAAGACCACCTTGGATAGGTCGATCGTTGGTACAGTATTGATATTTAGAAACAAATTGGATGACCTATGTAAAATAGTCCGAAATAAAGCAAGGCTTGTGGTGCAAGGTTACAATCAGCAAGAAGGCATTAACTATGATGAAACTTTTGCACATGTGCTAGATTAGAGAATATTAGAATACTAATTACTTTTACCAACTGAGATAAATATGAAATTGTTTCATATGGACGTGAAGACAACTTTTCTTAATAATTATTAGGAGGAAGAGGTATATGTTGAGCAACCACCGGGTTTTACCGATCAGTTGTTTCCCCATTATGTGTATAAACTTAATAAGGCTTTGTACGGTCTTAATCAAGCTTTAATAGCTTGGTATAAGAGACTCGTCAAAGTTCTTGAAGGAAAACGAATATAAGAGGGGAACAGATTGACAAAACTTTGTTTATCAAAACAGGGAAACATTTGTTGGTAGTTCAAATTTATGTTGATGATATTGTATTTGGAGCTACTAATCGGGATTTATGTGATGAGTTTGCTAATCTTATGCGAGTGAGTTAGAAATGAGCATGACGAGAGAACTTGGCTTCTTCCTTGTTCTAAAGATTAGGGCAAACGAGATGATGGGATCATGATCCACCAACAAAAGTATCTTAGGGAACTTCTAAATAAGTATGGAATGAAGAACAACAAAGCTTACGACACTTCGGTTCCCACATCCGCAAAATTAAATGATAATCTAAAAGAAAATGATGTGGAAGCTTCGTTGTACGGAGGGATAATTGGTTTCCTCTTGTACCTAACAACAAGTAGACCCGGTATTCTACTCTCTTTAGGATTGTGTGCCGGATTTCAAAGCACTAAGAAGTCTCATCTAAAGGTCATTAGAAGAATACTTAGGTATTTGGTGGGAACAGGATGATTTGTGCTTGTGGTACCCCAAATTAAGGCACATCAATTGAGTGGGTAGGGCACATAAATGCAAATTATGCTGGTTGGTTTCCTTGTTGACAGGAAAAGAACATAAGGTATGGCTCATTTTTTAGGTTCATGTTTGATTTCATAGGAGCTCTAAAAAGCGAAATTCAAAGGGCCTTATCCACGTACGTAATATGTTCCTAGTTATCAGGATAAGGAACCAACCGAAAGATTTTGATGTTGCTTATGAAAATGTTCCTATCATGTGTGATAACACCGAGTGCCATTAACATTTCAAAAAAATCCTATTCAAAGACTCTAAAACTAAGCACATTGAGACGAGGCACCATTTCCTTAGGGATAATGTTGAGAAAGGCTTGGTTGAATTGTTGTTTTGTAAATGTGTAGATCGACATCGATATCTTCACAAAACCCTCGTGTAAAGAGTCTTTTTTGCAAGTTAAGAGTCTTATTAGAGTTAATAAAGTTTAAGTAAGAGTCGTGTTAGGAGTAATTAGGTTTAGGTATTTTTAGCTTCACATGTTTCGCCTTAATGGTTAGACTTGTACTCTTTGTGTGGAATTTAATACATATATGTTGGCTTAATCGTTCAGGTTATCATGTAGATACTTTCTATATCCCACAAAGATTAGAGAGTATATTTGCTTTAATAAAGGTTAAATCATGCTAAGTTGCCTGAACCTGGTGCATGTATGTGTCTCTTGTATGGAATAGCTGAGGAGAAAAGCAGTCTTGTACAGATATGAATATGGGAAATTTATTCTTTCCAAAAATTAAGCGAATATTTTTAACATTTGCAAGTTAAGATATTTTGTTACAGTTATTCTTCTTAGCAAATGCAGGCCCTATGTCCACATCATGTACATGGCTTTATTTTCGGCATTGAGGTAATTAGGTGAAGTTATGATTACTTTTAAATTTTCAAATATATTCTATAAAATCTCAATCGATTTCCTTCCTTTATATATATATATATATATATATATATATATAATATATATATATATATATATATATATATATATATATATATATATATATATATATAGGTATATATATATATCCCTCCTTGTGGAATCACTTTAAGTCGTAAAGATTCTCCTCTCTCTCTATGTCTCTCTCCAAGGCAAATTCTTCAAGTTTAACGGTGAAAAGAAGGTCGGTTATGGGGAAGAAAGGAACTGCTAGTTCAAGAAAGAATGGGGGAAAACTAAGGGTTTTTCCCAACCGCTCCCTTCTCCGACGAAATCACTCACGGAGTTGAAATTGTAAAATCGCCTTCCTCCACCATCGGTTTGAAAATCCCACCTCCATCACTCAAACCTAAACCACCACAACTCCTCAAAATCAACATCCTCCACCACAAAATCGCCCACTATCACTTCAACCACCCACTTTTGTCACTTCATCTCTCACAAAACCACCTTCACACAAGAACCTAACCCCACTCCATCGACACTAAACCTCCAACTACCTCCTCCACTGAAAATCAAACCGCATATGATGTTTCCCACAACCCTTTCCCTACCGATAAGGGTGATGATGCAACTAAGGAGGAACATGAGAAAGACTCGCAATGGTGTTCCATTGAGAAAATGTTGGAAGATATGTCTATGGAGGTTAGAATTGAGAAGGAACAAAATGTGGTGGGTACCGGTCACAAAGAAGGTTCTCCCACTTCCTCTACTCGTGCAAGGGGAAAAAAGGTTACCAGGTTTGCTGTGAAAAGGAACCAGAAGAGATCTCGGAGAAGGGTCTCCTTGGGTCCCTAGGGGAACCAAGAGAAAGGGGCACCAACCGACTTCCTCACGCATCTAATGGTAAATCCGAGAAACTCCTCTTTCCACCGGTTCTACTCCTTTAGTTGAAAGAAGTGTGTTGCCTAGTTGTACTTTTGAGGATAGATATTTTGATATGTTTGCTATGTCCGGAGGTTATGCGCTTGGTAGAATTTCAAGGTTGGATGCTACTCACATTTACGGGGTTAAGAATGTGTTTGTTGATGATGTTAGGAAGTTTTATGTGAAGTTAAAGCATTTGCTTGGTATGTCTATGGGTTCTACTTTGTGTTTCAAGTGATGTTTCTATATCCTTTTCTTCTTTGGCTTCCCACCAATGTTCCTAGGGATGGGTTTGTTAAATATGCTGGAGATTGTTGGCCTATTATTGTAAGGATAACAGCTGATGAAATTTACTAGTTCTTGTTTGTTGTTCCCTATACTAAGCAAACTAGTTATCAATCCGCCAATCTCCGTGAACCTATTATGCTGGTCCTACACTCCATATGCAACAAAGTTCTAATTCCCAAGGCTTTGGGAGGGGAACAGGCTTCGAATTGCCGAGATGGTCTTGATATATCTTATACTTAAAAAGATCAAGATCAATCTCCTTGCTCTCCTCATTGATCATACCACTGTTTCTCCTCCTCTCATCATACCTTGGCTTATGGATCTATCATTACCCTCATGCTTCAGAAATAGAAGATGCCTCTTAATGGAAAACAGTGTATGTTTAAGTTTTTACAAAGAAAATTTTGGGGCAAAAGGGGTTGGATGTGTCCTCAGAACATCTGAGGTTCAAGGAGTTTCGGGTACCAACGAGAGTAAGAAACTCCGAGAAGAAGAAGAGAAAGACAAGGGGAACTAGTACTGATGATGTTGTAATTGAAAGGTTGGACAACCAGGAGAAGACTTTGGATAAGATGTTTAAGTTGATTGAGGGTATGTCCAAATCCTACATGTCTAAGGTCACCGAACTTAAGAAGAAGTTGGTCGAGACGGAGTTGTGTGTTGTCTCCCTTTCGGAGGTAAAAGCTCAACTTCCTATTGTCGGTATGGCTCTAGTTGATCCTATCTTACCGATCCTAGGAAGAGGAAACAATCGATGATGAGGAATAAAAAAGAATGTGATAGTTCCTCACACTCCTCCTTGCAACAAAGAAGAATATGGTGATGATGCCGCTTGTGATGAAGAAGGGGGTGGAGAGGATGATGAAGATGATGAGGAGTGATTGCACCTTCTAACCTGTTTCCCCCTCCCCGTTACGTTAACCTGTTTTTGCATGAATGTTGTTTCCTCCCTTATTGCAAAAATAATTTGTATGTAATTTGGGTTATAGTTTGACTCTTGTTGGTTTGTATTTGGATATTTGCACTTTGGTTTATGGATTGTGAGTTGAATGCCTAACTTGATTTCTTGCAAAGATGATTACTTGAATGGTAGTTGATGCTTCTTGTTTCGGATGACAACAACAACTTATTTGCAATTATTCTACCTTTGCGTACTTTTTAATGATGGCAAAAGGGGGAAAATGG
This sequence comes from Beta corolliflora, assembly GCA_947648045.1. Taxonomy (NCBI): domain Eukaryota; kingdom Viridiplantae; phylum Streptophyta; class Magnoliopsida; order Caryophyllales; family Amaranthaceae; genus Beta; species Beta corolliflora. The sequence continues at coordinate 6,675 of CANSZD010002222.1, read as the reverse complement.
TTGAAGTTGAAGCGCCTAAGTCCAATTTTAGATTGAGTCCGTCATCAATAGAGGAAAAAAGCTCAAGTACTGCTTAAAAGGGTCACGGTTAATGCAAACATCGCAACTCTTAACTTAAGGGTCGCGGTTTTTGGGCTAACCACAACCGTTGGACCTCAATACTCCATTTTTCCTAAATAAACTCCCCTCCCTTCCCACCCTTGTACCCGCGTTAGCTTAGCTCCCATGTCTCCCTCTCTCCGTCTCTCCTCCCATGTCGAACCACGGATTCTACCGTGAAGACGCTTTCTCCAGCTAAAATCCATCTCACTTAACTTGAAAATTTTCCCAAACAAGTACCCACAACCCTAACTTCTATTCTCTCTCCCCGATTCTCCCCCTCTCAAGGCTCACCCCTAATACCCGAAAACGAATAGAAAGGATAAAATAAATTTGTGCGCCATACACACACTTTGCGCCCACATGCACTTTCTTTCGCCGGTTTTTTGATTGTTTTAAGATTCTTTTCTTCCTATGATAAAATCTATCCTTTGAAATCCGAATAAAAATTTGATTTTTTAAATATCCTTTAAAAATTAATTATTAAGAATAATTAATATTAAAATATTAAATATGCAATTAATTTTCATGAATAATTAATTGGGCTTTAAAATTGGGATCGGATTGTTTTAAAACCAATAAAGAGACTTTATATTTTCAAATGCTTTTGGGCTTAGCTTGTTCGATTGCTCTTCCTTTGGACCGGACCAATTAGGACGACGGTATGTTTCATCATTGGGTATTTCAATGTGGAGACACGATTTTGTGTCTACAATGGTATAGTTGAAAAAAAGAATAGAACTTTAGAGGAGATGGCGAGGGACGATCCTTATTAGAAGTGGTCCGCCTAGGGAGTTTTTGGGGAGAAGTTGTGAACATTGCATAATATATTTTAAATCATACTCTCATTAGACCAAAATTGAATAAGACCCCATATGAACTCCTAAAGGGTAGAAAGCCCAATATTGCACACTTTCGTATCTATGGGTGCAAGTGTTTTGTGCATAATAATGGGAAGAACCAAATTGATAAGTTCGACCCTAGGGGTGATGAGGCGCTCTTTCTTGGATATTCTTCTCAAAGTAAAGCATATAGGGTGTTCAATATGAGGACGTTATGTGTTGAGGAGAGTGTCCATGTGATCTTTGATGAATTTAACATGTGTTCTCGAGATTGCAATGTGGGAGCAAGTAGATACCATCGAATGCTCGAGTTCTTGGAGAATAGCTAGTCGGTTCCTAGCAGGGATCTAGAAGAGGAAACAAGTCCACTTACTGATCCACCAAATGTTGATGGTGTAGGATCTGATCTAGAACGAGAAGAAAATCATGAGAATTTATCTCAGGGGAAACAGAAGCTGATGGTCCCCAAGGAGAGAGACAAGTAAATGCCTCAAGGGAACCACTGAGACGGTGGTAATCCTAATGATCGAGGAACAAGTCGTAATGAGCAAGGATTCACTTTGCAACCTAAAGACAACCGAGATTCAAATTGGATGTTGCTAGGGTGCAAGTGTTCCAGTCATATTGAGTCAAGAGCACAAAATGTATTAGTTTCAAAAAGTTCTAGATATCAATCTTCTCATCCTCTGATCAAATCATAAGTGATATTAATAAGGGAATTCAAACAAGAAGAGTTGTTTATGAAAACTTTTGTCCTTTCTTTTCATTTTTGTCTAGCATAGTACGAGCTCACTATAAGATGGCTTTAATTTGAACGATCTAGATTGGATTTTTGCGCAAGATGAATTGAATCAATTTGAGAAAAACCAAGTGTGGCATCTTGAGCCAAGATCACCGGATAGGTCGGGCTAGTACAGATTGGATATTTAGAAACAAATTGGATGCATGACCACTGTCAAAATAGTCCAAAATAAAGCAAGGTTTGTGGTGCAAGGTTACAATCAGCAAGAAGGCATTAACTATGATGAAACTTTTGCACATGTGCTAGATTAGAGAATATTAGAATACTAATTATTTTTGCTGCTGAGATGAATATGAAATTGTTTCAGATGGACGTGAAGACAACTTTTCTTAACAATTATTAGGAGGAAGAGGTATATGTTGAGCAACCACCTGGTTTCTTGCCGATCGCCTGTTTCCATTATGTGTATAAATTTAATAAGGCTTTGTACGGTCTTAATCAAGCTCTCAATAGCTTGGTATAAGAGACCACTAAAGTTCTTGAAGGAAAACGAATATAAGAGGGGAATGGGTTACAAAACTTTGTTTATCAAATAGGAGAAACATTTGTTGGTAGTTCAAATTTATGTTGATGATATTGTATTTGGAGCTACTAATCAGATTTATGTGATGAGTTTGCTAATCTTATGCAAGAGTGAGTTAGAAATGAGCATGACGGAGAACTCGGTTTCTTCCTTGGTCTACGTATTAGAGTAAGCGATGATGGGATCATGATCCTCCACTAGAAGTATCTTAGGGAACTTCTAAAGAAGTATGAAATGGAGAACAACAAAGCTTACTGACACTCCTGGCCTACATCCGCAAAATTAGATGCTAATCTAAAAGAAAATGATGAGGAAGCTTCGTTGTACGGAGGGATGATTAGTTCCCTCTTGTACCTAACAACAAGTAGATATGGTATTGTACTCTCTTTAGGATTGTGTGCCAGATTTCAAAGCACTAAGAAGTCTCATCTAAAGGTTGTTAGAAGAATACTTAGGTATTTGGTGGGAACAGATGATTTGTGCTTGTGGTACCCGCAAATTAAGGCACATCAATTGATTTGGTAGGAGCACATAAATGCAAATTATGTTGGTTTCCTTGTTGACAGGAAAAGTACATAAGGTATGGCTCATTTTTTAGGTTCATGTTTGATTTCATAGGGCTCTAAAAAGCGGAATTGAAGGGCCTTATCCACGACTAGAATATGTTCCCGCTTATTGTGGATAAGGAACCAACTCAAAGATTTTGATGTTGCTTATGAAAATGTTCCTATCATGTGTGATAACATCAGTGCCATTAACATTTCATAAAAATCCTTTCAAGACTCTAAAACAAAGCACATTGAGATGAGGCACCATTTCCTTAGGGATAATGTTGAGAAAGGCTTGGTTGAATTGTTGTTTTGTAAATGTGAAGATCGGATTGTTGATATCTTCACAAAACCTTTGTGTAAAGAGTCTTTTTCAAGTTAAGTGTTATATTAGGGTTAATAAAGTTTAAGTAAGAGTCGTGTTAGGAGTAATTAGGTTTAGGTATTTTTAGCTTCACCCGTTTCCCCTTAGGGGTCGTTTGGTTCAAACTAAGGAATGGAAAGGGAATGGAATGGAATGAAAGGATGGAATGGAAATAGAAAGTGTTACTTGAACACTTGTTTGTTTTGATGTAGGAATGGGGAATCATTGTCCTAATGACTCCCTTACTTTTTGTTTGGTTCAACTTATTAGTAGAATCGCTTTTTATAATATTACTCTTATTTGTATCATCGACATGAAAATAATTTTTTTTTATATAAATTGTTAAAAAATACATTAAATTTTGAAATTTAAAAAATTCAGAATTTTATAAAAAAAATCAAAATTTTATAAAAAAATTCAAAAAAGTTACACTAAATTTGTTATAAATATTATATTAAACTTTAAAAATTCTAAAAAAATGTTATTTTAATGTCTAAAATTTTATATGAAAACAATGTAGCAACATAGATATTCACTTCCAAACAAATAAGATAACTTCAATTATACTTCTTACATAATGAAAACCAAGTTCTATTTCATCAACTAGCAACTTCTTCCGATAATTATATCCAAAAAGTGTGCATATATTTATAAGATAAACATGACAAAAGTTTAAAAACCAGACAAGAACAACCAAATTGATCAAAAGCATACAAGGGAGACTACTTCTTAAGAAGATCCAACACATATTGCTTCTTCATACTAGGAGGAACTTGAAGGAAGATCCGAAGCTTTGGTTCTTCTCCAATCAAAATGGTAGCAACGAAGAGCCTCGTAGGGAGATAAACCTTCTAACTTCATCACCTCCTCTAAGACATTGTTGCTCTTATCATCCTTGAGTTGCTCCCTTTCTTCGGCTTTTGACCAAGCATACGCCATTGTAGCTAGATTTGAGCTCATATCACCAAATATTTTTCCAAAATTGCTCGAAACATTAAGAAGAGCAAAGACAAGTTCTCCGTTTCATCCTTTTTTCTTCTCCTTCAGATCTTCTCCTTTCCCCTTGGGGGATTCTTAAACACCTTTGCTTTCTTCATGGGAGGTTCAAGACCCTCAATAGTTGTCTCAATAGCTGGTTTTTTTCCCCGTTTAATATGGTGGAATCGCGCGTCATACGTTATCATCACTATCAAGTGTCACTCTCTCACTAGTTGTCTCTTCCGCTTCCATTTTTTTGATTGCTCCAACATATGACTCCGCCACATCTCCGGTAGCTCGATCTTTCCCATAAATTTCAAAGCAAGTGTCCGAAAGTGTGGAAATGGCACCCCATAAAGCCCTTTGGCTTTCTTGTGAGTCTACAGCATGGAAAGTAATGTTTAGTCCTCTTCATGACAAGCAAGTGAGTTCAACTGAAAAATAAAATGCGATCTACAACATGGATTTACAATTGATACAAAGTACATCTCGAGGTAACCAAGTTTTTGGTTCCTAATGAAGATGGTGTATCTTCGCTCGGGTGCGATGAACCTTTCAAATGAGAAGGTATTTCGAGTGCCGGTCATTTCTTCTATCGAATTTCTTATTTAGATGTCATGGGGTCTTCCTTTCAAATGAAATGTCATGGGGTACAAGAGCCAATTTCTTCATAATATCATCAACTAATTAGCAACATGTTTTTGTATTGAAAGGGGCGGCCTACTTGACTAATCGGCTTACTTCTTTTATCTCAAGGAAAATTGTTCACCACTATCACATAAACTACAACTTTTAACATCCATTCACCTTCCAAGAACTCCGTAAGCTTATTAGAATATGGAAAAATTACCGCAACTTCCCAATGTCACACATAAATGATACAATTCTCAATAATGACAACAAGATATCGAATATGGAGAGAGAAAAATTGTTTCGGCTTGCAGCTTGTATAATAAAAGTAAGATCAAATATAAACTAAAGTCGCATTGCGCTTATAGTTTCCTTTAAGTAATAAATATCGAATCATTCACAAACTCAACAATTCTACTTGAAAGTATAATGTACATAATCAATAATCATACTCTAAGTTAATTATCCGTCATCATTTCATCAACAAATTTAAACAAAAACGTAAATATTCAACGAAATTGAACACTTAGGAACAACGGAAACTAGCAACTATCGGGAAGTGAGAGAGTGGTATTTACCTTAGTCCAAGTATCAAAAACTGTTTTAGCCTGTTTGGAGCATCTTCTCTTCATCATCCCATGCAAATCCACTAATGGTTAACATCTCAACCAATGTTTTAGCCTTGACTCAATATGAGGTCCCGCTCTCAAACCATTAAAGAAGGCATCTAGAATGAAGCATTTCCTCCAACTTGTTCATGCAACCGCCAAACTCATTTTCACTTTTTCTATTTGGGGTCGGTAGCCAACTCGTGGAGGCCTTTATCGAAGACCTCATCCTCTTTTGGAGTCCAATAACGCTTGTTTTTTCCCCTTCCACGGCTACCCTCCCCTCCTCGACTTTCGACTTGTTGCATCCCCTTTCCATCCTATGAAGTATTATATATTATAGCTATGCAAATTAGCAAAACTAGTAACACAAATATTTTAATAACAAATAAAAGAGAGGAAGTGTTATTAAATGGGAGAATTCTAAATCTTCTTCCATCTACATACTCATCTGTGAGACGGACAACAAGATTCTAAATCCATACCATACGTACTCCATACTAGACTTCAATAATCGAATTTCTATGCAGTGCTTCCATACTCGGACTTATGTGTCCATTTTTCATTCCCATGTCCGAGTATCCACATTCACATACTATGCTATGTCCAATAATTGATATCCATTAAAAAAACCAAAAAAGTATTATAAGACCGTAAAATGAAACCACATAGCAAGCAAACTATTGGAGATTCCTGACATTGGAAGCTCCACCGTGATCAAACATCATAAAGATCCTCCAAGCATAATTCCATCGATATATAAGTGCATTATGGATAAAGGGCACTATGTCAAAAGCATTAGATACAATGCAACACCAACTAGTAAAAAATAGTAAAAATAGCGTAATAAGCATTGAGATGATATTTGCCAAAAGTTATAATAACTTAATTTATATCCAATAGTTGCTACAACCTAAATATCATGGGTACCTAGAAGACTAAAAAGATCATAGACATTCAACAACAACACAACGAAAAATAAAAATATTAATAAGTCCAAGTTCATCGCCGAATCTGAGCTTTCCAACTATTAAACACATATCTTCGAGTAAGAGTATTTCTAAAGTTAGTCCAAGCATCCGAGGTTTCAAGAGTTGAAATGAACTCCATTTCGTCATTCGAATCATCATCCGAATCATCGTCTTCGCATTCTCCACCTAATCATAAGCTATGTCATCTGTAGGCATAATTCTCCTAATGAGATTGTGGAGCAAACAAGAAGAGATGGACAATGCGGCCTTGAGTCCGGGATAGGAAAGAATGATGGACTTCTCAATATAG